>BQNB010075342.1:13089-31499 GCA_026074375.1 Tanacetum coccineum
TTTTTTGTCTCTTTCCTACCAACCGGTTGGAGAGATCACTGATAAAGATGGTCTTATCCATCCTAATGCAAAAGCTACCATATCAAAAAAGTAGTCAAAATTTGACTTTTGAAAAGTATAAAAAGTGTAATTTCTCATTTACATATTCTTCTATTATTTCTCTTCTTTGTCAAATCACTCATCACATTATTCAAATGAATAAACAAACAAGATCTCAAACACAAACATTACAACTAAAATATGTTGGGATTTAACATCTAAGTAACCAAGTTACTACGAGTACGCAGCGGATTTGGATCTAGTGATAGCATATGGTTAACATACAATAAAAGGTAAATAGAAACGCGTACCTTTTAGCCAATTGATCAAGAAAACGAATTAAGCGACTAAAACAATCGCATCTACGGCTGCTCACACAATCACGTCAACCGAACACGTTAAGCTTGCTAGGCTTAACCCTACGAACCAAACAACCCTTGTATCAATCGAATACCAAACGCACCCTTTGAGATGATATGCGAAAACCAACAAACCGAATTAGGGTTTGTAAAACTCTAATTTAACCGAAAACCTTCTTGGACCGAATCTGTTAACCGAAAACCCCTTGGTTAGGGTTTTTAACTTCGAACCAATGAAATAACAAACACGTCGAGCTAGGAGATGCTACGATACAAAACACCTTGAAAAGTATATGATGAATTCGGTTGTGGACTTGTTACCGAAACCCAAAACAATCCTAGAGAGGGGCTTGGCAATTTCGGTGGATAGAGAAGAAAGAAAACGATTTAGAGAAGTCCTTTTGGAGGTTTTTAGGCGTGAAGAATAAATAAGGGGAGAGGGGTATATATAAGCCCTTAATCCAAGTTGTGATAGACTTAGGAATACAAGTCACAAGTCCATCACAATTACTCATTCCACTTCCTTATCCAAACCGGCTCTACAATCCCTTGGAATATACCCAATCGAATTCTTATAAGCTTCAAGCATATCCTATTATTCTAGCTCATCAAGACATAACAAGTTTATGTCTTAATTCGTTTGAGTCCTTGTGGTTTTGTCTTAAATGTGAAGTATAAAAACGTGTTCTCCGTGTATTAACGTGTGTGCCCCCAATAGGCTTACGTATTCGTAACGTATTCGTGCTATTCGACTACCATAATCCAACATTCACCTCCACGATCAGAACGTAGTGACTTAATGGTCTTTCCGAGTTGGTTTTCTACTTCCTTTTGAAATACCTTAAAGGTTTCAAACACTTCATGTTTATGTTTCAGCAAGTAAACATAACCATAACGACTGAAGTCGTCAGTAAAAGTGATGAAGTAGCTAGCTCCTTGTCTTGACACAATTCTAAATGGGCCACATACATCGGTGTGTATTAGTCCAAGTAGATCTTTAGCCCTTTCCACTTGATGTGAATAGGGTTTTCTTGCCATCTTACCAGACAAGCATGAAACACATTTTCCTAATGACTCAATGTCAATAGAATTGAGAAGTCCATCATGTTGCAACTTTTCAATGCGTTTCTTGCTAATGTGTCCAAGACGACAGTGCCACAAGAGAGAAGAGTCTAAATTAATTTTGGCTCTTTTATTAGTAATTGCATACATAGAACTATCGTTTGTATTAGAACAAGACATATCAATTTCAAAAATACCATCCCGTGGGACAGCCATAAAATAAACTAGATTATTCTTTAAAACTGAAATAACATTGTTATCATCAAAACGATTAATAAATCCATCGTCAAACAAACGCGAAACTGAAATAACACCTCTAGTAATAGAGGGAGCATAATGACAATTGTTCAAAACAATAACTAATCCACTAGGGAGCTCTAAATGATAAGTTTCAATTGCTTCTACGGCTGCACGATGACCATCGCCCACATACAGACTCAAAGCACCTGGTTTCAGCTTCTTACTTCCCCGTAGTCCCTGAGTAGTAATACAAATATGAGTATCACAACCAGTGTCATAAATCCAAGATTTACTAGGGAAAGAATAAAGTTCTATGGTGAAAATACTTGAAGTGCTATCTCCCTGAGATAACTTCTTCTTTTTCATCAACTCGGCGAGATACATGGGACAGTTCCTTCTCCAGTGCCCAATTTTACCACATTGGTGGCAAATGGCGTCCTTTGCTTGGTTATCCTTCTTAGGTGGTGGAGGAGTCTTAGGTTTAGGAGCAAATGGTGCATTGTTAGGTGCATAACCCATCTTGCCTTTACCTTTACCATGACCCCCCTTAGCAGCTTTGTGCGGTTTATTTTTCTGGTTTTTTTTGAACCCTTCCTGCTCGTATTGCATGAAGTATAGGATTAACATCTTTCTTTGGCAGCGTTTCTTTAGGCAGCTTAAGCGTGACATGTAGTTCATTCACGGTCTTCCCCATGCCATGCATGTTAAAATTCTGCACGAAGCTGATAAAATCCTTATTTAGAGAGACTAAGATAAGACTCACTGCAAGGTTTTGACCAACTGGTTGACTGAGTCGCTCCAAGTTGTCAATGTAGCCCTTCATCTTTAGAACATGTGAGCTAACAGATTGACCTTCCTCCTGCTTGCAAGTGTGAAATTCTCTCACAGTTTGCAGGAGTTCCTATTCAGCTTGTTTGGAAAACATAGCTTTTAGTTCCTAGAGCATGTCATAAGCACCAAGATGAGCTAGATTCCATTGGATATCTAGGTCCATGGTTAACAGCATGAGCACAACAACTTCCTTTTGCCCTTTAACCCATGCAGCGTGAGCTGCAAGAGCCTTAGGAGGAACTTGCTGTCCAGGTTGTGCAACTGGTGCAGCAGGAATAGGATGCTTAAGGTAATTTTCCTTATCTTCAGTTGAAAGTACCAAACGTAGTTGTCTGTACGAATCAATGAAGTTGGGTCCAGTGAGTTTTTGTTTCTTGAAGAAACTCCTAAATGCCGAATTGTTTCCGACTGAGGTAGTCATCTACAATAAAAACTTCAAACAATTAGTATTTTCGATAATTAAATTCTTAATAGAATTAACTACCCAATTAATTTACTAATTAAGACTATGATCCAACTTGACCTCCCACTTATTACCAAAGGTCTGACCAGGGCGTAAACAAGTGGGGCAAGAGGTAAGCATCGAGCGTTAATTGCATTTTAATTCAACTCTTAGGTTTATGATACTGATCAAAACATTAGTAATCAAGTAATAATGTTAAGAGCATGTTTAGTATCATCTTATGCCTCGGGTCCAAGGTCTGACCAAGCCTACTCGAATTAAGTCGACCAAGCAAGAACTTATAAAAATTGTTAGAGGTCTGACCAGTACACAAAATTCACCACGGGTTAGTAGGGCCCTAAGGTCTGACCAAAGCGGTCAAACGAATTGCACGTGTTCTAGGTTGGCTGGCATATACTTAAAATTTTACTAGGGGTATTCACATAAATGTGTCAAAACGTGTACAAAGAAGCATGTAAACAACTTTGTAACACTAATTTTAAAAACTTTTAATAATGACACTGTAGTGACATGCCATGGTTCACGGTAACTCCAATCGAACTCGCAAAGAAGCAGAGAAACAGGTTAGCGGGAAGCGTATTAAAAACCTTATTTCTTTAGGGAATTATGTAAAAACAACCCGCCTTAAACTTCTCTTATAGTCTGTTCTAGTGAATGAGCCGTACTTCCCATGAGTCCATAGCGTCCAGTTTTTAATTCATGAAAAACAAGTTTCATTAGTTTAACGTTTTATTAATTTTTCACAAAAATAGTTTTCCACGAAACAAATGGTTGGTCACTATGAGCATACATTAGGCGTGTAAAATTAATAGACCTACTTTAAAATCATCTTTTAAAATATATGGCATATTTATTTAGGCGTGTACACTAGTAGCAATAAATAATCATGCATACAAGATTCATAATACAAAAGATGACATTAAGCATACAAGTAAGCATGTAAAATCCGAGTTCTCTCTCGAGTCTTCCCCAAATGGAGAACCATAAGACCCTTACTAGGTTTTCTGCTAAAGTGTCTAGATTGCCCCATTCACCACATATTGTGATTGAATGGGTCTTATAGCCGGAATAGACAATAATTAAAAAGGAAACATACAAGCTAAATTAACAATTTTAATTTTCCTTTTTAACCTATATTAACTTTTAATAGTATTCATGATCAAAATCTATATATTTTATTCATCTTATGGCAAGGAGTCGCATATCATCTCATATTTTACTAGTAAAACATAAATAAAATATCTAACGCATCAGATCATAGCATATGTTTCAATAATAGGCATGTATACTAGGCGTATAATTAAAACATAAAACGTGTAACCCATAAAGCTAAAACGAGTTCACTCGTGATGCCACTGTTGGGATTTATCATCTATGTAACCAAGTTACTACGAGTACACAGCGGATTGGATCTAGTAATAGCATATGATTAACACGTACATTCTTCTCTTGAGCATTCTAAACTTGAGTTGTTTATATGACTTTGCTCAAGACCGAGATGTGGAGTGAGCTTCCCGTTGTTTAGGATAAATGTACATAATTTGAACATTTTCCTTTTCTTTGGAGGACCCGAGTCCTAAGCTGGGACTTTTACTTAGATGTCCGTAGAGAAAAATAAATAAAAAATGAAAAGAATGTTTTGAAAGCATTTGAAACTCTCGCTCGACTTCATTTATTTACTGTGTTAATGTTAATCAACATTTCTAGTGTGCGCAAATGTTATTCGTTGTGAGAGTACATGTCAGAGAAGTTTTTTTTGTATTTTTGAAATTTTTTGATTTTGTATTTTGTTTTTATAGGTTTTATATTTTTATATTTTGTTTTTCTGATAAAATATATACACAGAATTACTGAGATTTTGCAAGTACGGGTCTAAGTTCTTTAGGAGATAAATGCGCATACCAAGGCGTCGAACCAAATAGTGGAATCGGTCGTTCTACTGGAAGAGCTTTGGTGTAGAGGGCTCAGGCAGTTGGTAATCCGTCTTGACAAAATATAGTTCAATCATACCTTTTTCCACGTGTTCCTTTATGAAATGGCAGCGGACAGTGATGTGCTTTGTTCTTGAGTGTTGGACCGGGTTGTAGGATATGGCTATGGCTGATTTTGAGTCACAATAAATTGGAATCTTGTTGAGATGACAGCCATAATCCGTTAACTGTGTTCGCATCCAAAGGACTTGGGCATAGCACGCGGATAGAGATACATATTCTGCTTCCGCGGTTGCAGTGCCGTAAAGTCTTGTTTCTTTGTGGACCAGCTAACCAACTTTTTGCCTAAGAATTGAGCTCCACCAGAAGTACTCTTGAAGGTGTCTTTACATCCCGCATAATCAGCATCTAAAAATTTAGTTAGTTCAAAGCCAGAATCCTTCGTATACCAGAGACTCATATTAACGGTTCCCCGAAGATAACGAAAGATCCTTTTAACCTCCTTAAGGTGCTTCTCAATTGGCTTAGCCTGGTATGGAGCACATAAACAAGTAGCATGTAAAATGTCCGGTCTACTAGATGTTAGATACATCAGGGCACCAATCATGCTACGATATTTCATTGCATCGACTGGAGACCCATTTTGATCAAGGTCAAGCTTGTCTTTGATTTCCATTGGAGTACCAACGGGATCACAAGTTTCCATTCCATATTTTTTAAGGATTTCTAACACGTAGTTGGATTGGTTTATGAGCAGTATCTACTGAGATGCCTAATCAAAAATTCCTAAGATCTCTACCTTCTGCCTGGTCACAAGTCTCCCTAATAATGAGAACCAAACTAGGGGTGGACACTCTTAGTTTTGATGATTTGTACAATAATATAAGAGTCTTTGAGAGTGATATAAAAGGCTCTACTGTATCATCATCCTCTAGCCCACAAAATGTAGCTTTTGTCTCTGAGAACACCAGCAGTACTAATGAAGTTATACCCCAGCATATTGTGTTCCCAATCTTCTGGTCAAAAACACTAAGTATGAACAAACTTCACATACTCACTTCTTGCTACTCAATCTAGCGCCCTCAACTGATCATGAGACTTGAACAGATTGATGAATATGACCTTGAAGAAATGGACTTGAAGTGGCAAGTGGCCATGATCTCAATGAGAATGAAAAAGTTTTACAAGAAGACTGGTAGAAAGCTACAATTTGATGCAAAAGAGGCTGTTGGTCTTGATAAAACCAAAGTGGAATGCTACAATTGCCACAAAACATGTCACTTTTTCTAGAGAGTGTAGATTCAAGGGAACTCAAGATAACAGGAGGAGAGATGCATGGAATTCTAGAAACAAGGATAGGAGCAGAACTGTACCGAAGGAGGATTCTAAGGCATTGGTGACAATTGATGAAGAAGGTGTGGATTGGACAAATCATTCAGAAGATGAAGATTATGCTTTGATGGCTTGCAACAGCTCAGACTCAGACACAGAGGTAATTTCATGTTCAAATAAGTGTAAAGAGTCTTATGCTAATCTTAAAAAACTCTATGATGCTTAAAGAGAACAACTTAGTGATGCAAGCATTGAAATAAAAGCATATTCTCAAGGTCTTAAGAAAGTTTGAAGCACAGTTAGTTGATCATCAACAAGGACATGACTTTGGTAAGAACAAGAAGATAAAGTTAAGAAAATAGATTTAGAATGATAAAACCGATATCTCACATACCATAAGAACTTATTGGCAGAAGCTCAAAAGAAAAAGAAGATCTAAAGGCTAAGAGTAGAAAAATTGGCATAACATTCTTTCTTCTAAGAATCTTGGTAAACTGCTAAATACCCAAATGAGTGCTAATGATAAGTTTGGTCTAAGGTAATGGGGATCACAAGATATGAATAGTATTTTAAAGTTTTACGAAATTGATGTATTGCAGAGAGTTTTTATGAATAAAGAGAGTGATCTTAGAACACCAACCTTGAATGATAGGTTTTAAAGAAGGAATGCATGCTTATAACCCCCACCCATAGACAGGAATTATATGCCCACTGGAATATTGAAGTAGATTACTCACAATTTACATATGGTCCAAAACAGACTCAACCTAGTGAATCTGAATCCCAAACAAGTGAATTTGATACCTGTGAATCTAACATTAGTACAGAACCCTCTGAATTAGTGTCTGAACCAGTTGTCAATGAATCTAATATAGAATGTCAACCTAAGGTCTGGTCTGATGCTCCTATCATTGAGGAGTATGAATCAGATAGTGAAGATGAGTATGTGTCTATACCACCAAAAGAACAAGAAACACCTAGTTTTGCTAACCAGCAAGTAAAAACTCCTAGGGAAACTGTTAAGAATCAGTTCACACATAGTCAAAAACCTAAAGTTGATAAGAAAGAGTTGGGGTATGGGTTTACTGTAAGAGCATGTTTTGTATGTGGAAGTCTTAATCATTTAATCAGAGATTGTGATTTCCATGAGAAGAGAATGGCTAGAAAAGCTGAATTAAACAGTGGGTGGAACAAAAAGTCTAGTCAAAGGGAGCTAAGGCAAACTTGGAACAATGTGCAAAGAGTGAATAAACAAAACCAATTTGTTCCTTCAGCAGTACTAACTAGAACTGGTAAAATTCCAGTTAGTACTGCTAGAGCTAGCAGTACTAAAAATGTTAGTACTGCTAGGCAAAGTTTTAACAGACAGACAGTACTAACTAGTACTGCCATGAAAGTTAATACTGTTAAGCCCATTGTGAATAGAGTTAGACCAGCAAATGTTTTTCACAACACTCATTCACCATATTCAAGGCCTTTCAAAAAGACAACAGTACTTAGCACAAATTTTTCAAAACAAAAAGTTTATACTGCTAAGGAAAATGCAGTTAGTGCTGTTGGGGGAAAAAGGGAAACTGCTGTTAAGCCCTCAGCAGGTTGTAATTGGAGACCACAAAGATACAACTGGCACAATGTCTCCAAATACAATGGTGGATATCTAAGAAACTGTTATACTTTCAAAGATCCACTAGGCAGACTCAAGCCCAAACAGGCTTGGGTCCCTAAGAGAAATTGATCTCTTTTGTTTGATGTGCAGGATTATCCACATAGAGCTCTAAAGAATAAAGGAATTGTTGATAGTGGATGTTCCAGGCACATGACTGGAAACAAGGCCTACCTTGCGAGTTACCAAACTTTAATGGTGCACTGTTGCTTTTTGCAGGAAGTAAATGGTATAACACTGTAAAGGAAAAAAAAAACTGGAAAGTTAAGATTTGAGGATGTGTGCTTTGTGAGAACTTCACAGCATTCTCAACTCTTTTTCTGTGTCACAAAATTGTGACAAAAAGAACAAGGTTCTGTTTACTGATTTTGAATGTCTTGTTTTGTCTCCTGAATTTAAGTTACCTGATGAAAATCAAGTACTACTTAAAATCCCTAGACAAAACAACATGTACAGTTTCAATTTAGAGAACATTGTTCCTTCAGGAGGATTGGCTTGTTTAATTGCAAAGGCTACAACTGATGGAATCTAACAATGACATAGAGGTTGGCTCATATAATTCAAAATCTAACAAGACTTGTTAAGGAAACCTTGTAAGAGGTTTACCTTCAAAGCTTTTTCAAAATGACCACACTTGTGTTGCTTGTCAGAAAGGAAAGCAACACAAGGCCTCCTGTAAGGCCAAAGCAGTAAGCACTATTAGCCACTCTTTACAACTTCTTCATATGGATTTGTTTAGACCTACATCTGTAAGGAGTTTAAATCATAAGACCTATTGCCTTGTCATTACTGATGATTTTAGCAGGTTTAGATGGTATAATTTTCTTAAGATCAAAGGATGAAACTAGTGCAATCCCTTAAGGACATTATAAAGTACAAGATAAGAACCAATTGAATCAAAAAGTAAAGACCATTAGAGTGATAATGGTACAGAATTTAAGAACAAAGATGTTATTGAATTTTGTGGGTTAAAAGGGATCAAGAGGGAATACAGTAATGCCAGAACTCCACAACAAAATGGAGTTGCTGAAAGAAAGAACAGGACCTTATTGTAGCTCAAGGACCAATGCTTGCAGTTCATTTTTACCTAAGACTTTTTGGGTCTGAAGCAGTTAGTACTTAGCTTGTTATGTTTCTAAAAGGGTATTAGTGACTAAGCCTCATAATAAGACACCTTATAACTTTAATTGGTAATAATACCAATTATAAGTTATAAAAGACCTTTAGGTGCCATGTGGCCATCTTGAAATACCAAATGACCACCTGTGGTAAGTTTGCTGATAAATCAGATGAAGGTTTTTTAGTTGGTTATTCTCTACAAAGCAGCTTTAGGAGTCTAACAATTTAGAAAACCAAAAGAGTTAAAGAAACATGCACATCACTTCTAGGAGAAACAAACAAATGTGCATGGGGGGGAAAAGGACATCTTGGCTTTTTGATCTTGATTATTTAACTGATTCTATGAATTATCATCCTGTTAGTTCAGAGAATCAAGCTAACCTACATGCAGGTCAAAAAGAAGCTAACCAAAATGCAGGTATAGAAGAGATTATTGATGCAGGGGATTATGACAAAGAAGATGAATCTGCTCAAGACTGTTTTGTACTGCCAATATGGGGCCCTCTTATTCTTCAACAAACACTCCAGCATTAACAACAGATGATAAAAGAGAAGGTCCAAGAGAGGAAGAACAAGTCTTGTATGAGATGTACCTTAAAAGAAAGACTTAATAGGCAAGAAAAAGGAGGCAAATGAGGAAGTCTAAGCTCTCAGGAAGAAGTTTTGAGCCTTTAGTGTAAAAGAAGGGAGCTGCTAAGTACTTAAGCAGTACTAACATTATTTAGTACTGTGTAGCACCCAGCCAAAGCAGCAGAAACTAACCCACTTAATACTAGCTAAGCTTACCATTTGTGGGTGGGGGGGGTGAGTAACTGCAAGTCCTTATAAGGGACTTATCTCTTTCGTACTAAACCACATTCCTGAAAAGATGACTCAGAAATACCTCCACTGATGATATTTTAATCAATAATTCCACTGATGGTAAACTTCACTACTTCTTCTATGATATGAGGGTGGGCAGTGCTGACTTCACGAAACTTGAAACTGTTGTGAATGTTAGGTCCTAATTCCCACAATAAGGATTCACTCCACTCATCCTAAAGCACTATTTCTAGGAGATTCCAAAACTCAGTACTACAAACAAGAAAGCAAAGTAAATACAATTCTGGAGCTCATGCACTATGGTTAGCATGTCAAAAGCAAAATAGAACTAACCATAAGGACTTTCATCATTGTTTATTTGCATTTATTCCTGTCTTCAACAATGAACCCAAGAATAGAATTCAGAAGCACTTGAATATGAAAGCTGGGTTGATGCTATTCGAAGAAGAATAGGTTGCAGTTTTGATATACAGAAAGTTTGGTCTTAGTAGATTTGGCCATAGTTAAAAGATGCATCGGTCACAAATGTGGGTCAATCAAAATAAGAAGGATGTACAGATGGAGTTGATTGTCAGAAAAAAACAAGGTTTTTTTTCTCAGTACATAGGCGAAGAGGAATGGAAAAGACATGATGATGTTTTTGCTCCAGTGGCAAGACTTGAAGCCTAAAGGATCTTTTTGTAGCTTTGCCTCATATATGGGCTTTTATAGTCTATCAAATGGAAGTTGAAAATGTCCCTTACATATGGGAAAATAGATGAGGAGGTATAATTGTCTCAACCACCAGAGTTTTTCTAGATCCAAAATCCTCAGAGAAGTATGACAAAAGTTGTAAAAGCTCTCTAATGGCTACATCAAGCACCCAGGAGCCGTGGTAGCAACTTTATCTACTATCTGTATTGAAGATGATACAGAAAAGGGAACCATTGACAAAACCTCTTCTTAAAAAGAAGGACAAACATAGGATATACAAACCTAGTTACCAAGTCTAATGTGGATGATATCATCTTTGGGTCTACAAAGATATCTTAGTGTAGATGAGTTTGAGGCATTAAATGAAGAGTAGATTTCAGATGAGTTCAAGGAGAGCTCACTTCTTCTTGGATTACAAGTCAAACTGAATGCAAGATGTGTATCTTATATTATTCAGGAGTAAGTATAGTTGCAGAAAATCCTGAAGAATGTATGACTATGCAAATGTAAGACATAGCTAGTACACCAATTGAGACTCAAAGCCTTATAGTCAAGGATGATGAAGCCATGTTGTGATGCGGATGTCCTTATCTATAGACCATGATTGGCTCTTAATGTACACTTGGACTCTCAACACTGGCATTATGTTTTGCAGATTTGTGCTTGTTCTAGTTTTCAGGTCACTCCAAAGAACTTCCCATCTAAGTGCGTGTCAAGAGAAATTTAGGTACCTAAAGGCAAACCCAAACTGTTCTTTGGTATCACTAAAGTGTCCCTTCCATTTGACCTAAATCCTACGTCATAAGTGACGATGGCTGGAGCAATCTTGACAGGAAATATCCACAACAAGAGTTGTCAATTTCTTGGCAGGCAGACTCAATTCTTGGGCAATGCAAAAAGCAACCATTATGGCTACTTCAACTACAGAGGCAGAATATGTTGCTGGCACAAGCTGCTGTGGGCAAGTATTGTGGATTCAGAATCAAATGTTAGACTATGGGTTCAACTTCATGAACACAAAAATCTACATTGATAATGAAAGCACCATTTGCATTGTAAAGAATCAAGTATATTCATATCCAGACAAGCACATAGCTATTAGGCACCATTTCATAAGAGATGCTTATGAAAAGAAACTCATTCAGGTGCTTAAAATCTACACTGATGACAATGTAGCTGATTTACTCACCAAGGCATTTGATGTTAGTAGGTTTCATGTTATTGGGTTGTTACTGATTGTGGGATTATTAATCCATAAAGCTGCATTGGATGAAGAAGCATATAGTTGAGTTGTATAGTTTGTTTAAAGAAACATGTTAACCATAGTACTGCATTTCCAGAGGTTAGTTAGGTGTATATAGAGTCTTGAGAAGAGTTATTGATGGTCTACAAGAAACACTCATTACCTACTGGTTCATTTCTTGAGGTTGGACAAAAGTTAGAACTGTATAGTGCAAAGTTAGTACTTTTGTAGGCTGTGCCAAAGTTTTACCGCTTAGAGACGTTAAAGAAAAGATACCGCCAAGGGTACGAAAGTTGTAAATTGGAAACGGTATCCTTGAAATTGTTCTGCTAACCTATATAAACCCATTTCAATTGCGCAGTTTCGTACGCATTCTCTCTCTAATCTACAATCGCACTTACAAGCCCTAATATCTCTCTAACGCCGATCTCATCTTTCAAGTACAATGCTGTTTCCTTGATTCAGTCCGAGAGCATAACATGGTCTCATATTTTGAGAAGCCTAATGGAATGCAAGATTCACACGAGATACATAGATTTTCTCAAGCGAAGTTCCATTCATCCTGCCTCACTGTAAAGTCCATATGTATCTACTACATATTTTGAACAGTTTTGGACGTCTTTCTAAGTCCAAAACAATCAACAATTTAGGCACATTACTGCCAAGTAGCTTGCAAGACTGTGTCTATCTCATGATCCCATCATTAAGAAGTGATCTTCTTTTGATGATCTGATGGGGAAAGACTCATTACCTAATCAGGCGTATATTGATGCAATACAGACTTATGGATATGAGGGGATTTAACAGTTGTTTAACGTTAAAAAAGCTTTGTTTTTACCCAATGTGAGGTTTTATTTCATTACAATATAATCAATGTCTTAGTTCCAAAAGTACCTCTTGGATCAATCCTACTAAAATTGCCACTAGCTGTCATAATATGCTTTAACATCTAATCAGAAGTAATAATTTTTCATAATTAATTAATTTTTGATGGTATGCTTAACATTAAAGATGCTACGCAAGAAGTTAGTTAAAGTTACCATGTTTATTTCTATCTTTTTATGATAAACAACTAGCTACAGTGTCGGTAAACCTTTAGATCACTTTCCTATAAATACTTTAACTAGTAACGGTTTTTTCTTCATGAAAGAAGGGTAAACATTTCTCATGGAAAGTCACCCCTTTGTTTGCTACTATGTTGGTACAACCAACTCAGGATGAGGGTGCTTCTTCAGAAAGACCATCTGAAGCACTACCTACACCCTCTCCTGCTCCCACTAGTGAAGTACCTTATGAGCCACAGCCTGACTCATCCCCTGCTCAAACTAGTGAGGTACCTATTGAGCACACAAGCCTGACCTATCCCAAGACCTTCACCTCCCACTAATATTCCTGATTCTATCCCAGAAACTTCTGGTGAGAATCTTGGAGGTCATTCATCCAGTGATAAATCCCTTTCAGGGAATGAGGACATGACTATCCAAAAGTGTCCTATGATCTTTGTTTATCTTTTATGTACACAGTTTCAAGCGTCAACCAAGGAAATACAAGCCTTGAAGGCTCAGATCACAAAGCTCAAGAAGCAAGCTAAACCTGTCATCAAACACCATAAAGCATATCTGAAAAGTGTCTCATTGAAGCAAAGATTCCCAAGGAAGAGCTTAACTCTAAGAAACCATAGGCCACAAATAGTCCTGTATCCAAACATGGTGGAGGAAGTTTGCAAAAGGTGAATCATCAGTTCAAAGAGATCCTCTGTTTGATGAAATGCCTGAAGATACAGTTGATCACATGGAAACAGAGAATGCTCATAATGAAGAGAGGTCAAGAGAAATGGTGGATGAAGACAAGGAGATTGATGAGAACATACTTAGTACTGAAGATGTACTTAGTACTGAAAAGGAGGGAGTTAGTACTGACATTGAAAAAGTTAGTACTGACAGACCAATAGTTAGTACTGACGGATCCAAAGTTAGTACTGATAGACAAATTGAAGGTACTGATGAACAAGTTGAAGGTACTGAAGAACACAATGAGGGTACTGAAGAGAAAAATAGGGTACTGAAGAGAAAAATGAAGTACTGGAAGAGAACTTTGAAGGTACTGAAGAGCACATTGAAGGTACTGAAGAGCAAGTTGAAAGTACTGATGGGCGATAAGAAAGGACATGAAGAGAAATTGCTACTCTAACGCCACTAAAACAACCACCTCAAACACCCACTTCTAAATATTTTGGAGATGATGAAACAATAGCTAAGGTTCTCCTCAACATGAGTCAAGCCAAAGCAGTTTCTAGAGAAAAGGAGAAAGGTGTAGAGTTGAAGGATGTTGAAGAAACTAATAACCTACGTTCCTACATCTACAAAGATCAATTCTCACATTAAAAGCCCTCTTCCAAGATTGAATCCAAAAGACAAAGTAAAGAAGAAAATTGAAGAGGAGGATGAATATTGAAGAGTGAATCTGAGGTAATACCTGAATCTGAGAAAAATTAAACACGCTTGAAAGTGATGAAGAGATGCTAGAGAAAATTCAAGAAGATGGGGAAGCTGAAGAGAAAGAAACAGAATAGCCTGAAGAAAAATCTGCCAATGAAAGCTCTTATAAGAAAATTGATGATATAAAAGGCAAGGATAGAGCAGATAGACTGTCTGATGAGAAGCTTCAAGAACAAGAAAGAGAGCAATTTACAATAGAAGAAAGAGCTAAGTTCCTTCATGACACAATTACTGCTCAAAGAAAGTTCCTTGCTCAACAAAGATCAGAAGCTATCAGGAACAGACCACCAACAAAGAATCAATTAAGAAATCAAATGATGACCTACTTAAAGCATGTAGGAAACTTCAAGCATGCTGAATTGAAAATCAAGAAGTTTGAGGAAGTACAAGCTTTGTATGAAAAGATTAAGAGGTCAGATGAAGATTTTATATCTATTGGGTCTGCTAAAGATGGGGAAAGATTGATCAAGAAAGATTGAATGAGAAAAGAGTTGATTCTTCTAAGGATGAAATGATCAAGGATCAAAGTAAAGAAGAAGTCAAGAAAGAGAGTAAAGAAGAAGTTCAGAAGGAAAGCAAAGAAGAAGAAAGTAAGAAAAAGAGAAAACTTGGTACAAGGAAAAAGATGAAGTCAAGGAAAAGAAGATATATTCAAAACACTTCTGAAGATGACAGTGACAAAGAGAATGATGAGCTGAGATTACACTTAACAATAGCTCCAGATGAAGAAAAAAGAATAGATTATGAATGACTTGACAGAAAATGTCCTTTAAAGAATGGAAGACTGAGTTGGCTTGGAACCAAACACAAACAAATCAGCTGAGACTTTGAAGAGATTGAATCATTATGTGGTGACTAGGAGTAAATGACAAAAAAGATACTTTATGTACTTTGATGGACAGTATTGGTCCATCATTTGAATAGAAGATATGAATTGCTGCGGTATCAACTGGTAAAGGACAAATACCAATATGAATGCCTGAAGTGTTTTAGGCCAGAGGGTCTTTGTGGGAGATTTTGATGGTTATGATCAAACTCAGATAATGAAAATGAATTTTGGAATCACAGCTAGATGGAGTATAAGTGAGGTTGGAAGTGCATAGTTCTTTAGGAGTACATCGCCCCCCGCTCCCTTTTTTTAGGGTGACAGAAAACAGGATTATTCATACCATAGGCAGGTAGAGAAGAAGTATCCTTTGAGAAAGGAAGTACTGATGCAGATGCTGAAATTGAAGTTTGAGTCTAAAGAAGACAGTACTATGGCCTTGGAGTTGATTAAATTTGTAAAGAAGGCTACTTGGCAAGGTTAGTTACCTGAAGGATAAGGTTGATAGGGATTAGAGAAGGGTTTGAGTGGTTTGGCTAACCACCACCCAACCAATGGTCATCAGTTCACCATGCTTAACAGGCATAGAGAACTGGCTAGTCCAGAACAAACTGCTTATGGTAAAGACTTCGTCAAATCTTTTATGGTTGACAATTTACCCAAAAAATTGTAGTGTAATCAACTCACCTTGCACTGTGGTGAAGAGTTTGGCTAGTCCATTATCAAACAATTCATGGTAAATACTAATCAACTGTTGATTAGCTGATAGTTTGCTAAAACTATATCGGTTTTTTGATTATGGCATCTTCTACTCTTCAAGAATCCACTAGTGTAGATCTATGCCTTATTATGTCTTTATTTTATGATTATCTACTTTCTATTGTAATGATTCATACAAATATTGTATGAATTTGTCTTAGCTCGTATTAGCTCTAGTTTTATTCTATGTTCTATGAATGTATTACTTGCATTTGCTATTGTATGAGTTTCTTAATTATTGAATGAAACTCTCTTTTGGGTGACTTGAATTAAATGTTATGATTAAAGGATATTTGTATTGCTCTTGTATCACTAACTTTGTTTTGTAGCAAATAATTTTCGTAAGATTGATCCATTGGTACCCCAAACAAGGGAGAGCATACATCAAGGAGGAGTCTTGATATCGTCGATTTCTTTCTTCCTACAACTACTCGACGGTTATGCTTTTTGAATTCAACAAAAAGGGGGAGACATGAAACAAAACTCATTAATAATGTGTAACTATTAATTTTATACAAAATGAGTTTATATTTTGTCATCATCAAAAAGGGGAAGATTGCTAATACAAATAATGTCTAAAAACGTTATTTATATTTTTCGACCTCTTAACGTTTTGATAATAACAAAATGTAAAAACATTTACGATAAAATTAAACGTTTATCGATCTAGGGAAATAGGTTGGGAAGGCTTAAACACGGTCTAACAGAATTCTACAGGGTTGAGAGAAGATTCTTTTTGTGTTTTTATATTTTATGAAATCGGGTAAATCTATGGTTTGAGAGGTTGGTTTGTTTAACTAGTAATTAAACTAATTTATATCTAAACTACTGGTGATAACTTTATGATAAAGAGATGTATTTACCTAATCATGCACTACTCCTTAGAATGCTTCTCCTAGATTTGTTGCCTTGTCACACTTGTGATGATCTGTGTAAGTATTTCCTGGGCCATGAATAGATTACACAAACCCGCCGTCTATTTAATATTACATTAGGGCAACGCACAAGTAAGGTAGTATAAAGACTATTACAAGGCCCCTAAGAGTATATTAAATGCATGTAAAATAACTTAAGAGGGATCAACCATATTAGGGGTAAGGTAGTATGAACACTGTTACCGATGGTATCCTTTCTACACTACTCGTGTTTCCCTAGACATATCAACAGCGATACAGACAAAAGCTAGTTTTCTAAAGCCTAACGCGCACATTTATCAACAAGAAGCAACATCAAAAGGATCTACAACCTAAGTTTCATGCAATCATAGATAAATACAAAGGAGGGTTTAGCCTAGCATGTTAAAGATGAAGCAAGAATATAATTCAATCAAACAACACATAGACATATTGAATGATTAATGATAAATAACCTTACTTGATTAAAACATGGATTCAAGGTAGTACAATAGGGTTTTGAAGCCCTAAAAACGACCTACAAAGCTGCCGAAACAACTAGATTTTGTCTCCCTAAAATTATACAAAGTTACACACCTAAAACCCTAAAAATGTTTTTATATTTATAGAGATATCGATGCGACGGCGTCGCTTAGAAATCCTGACGCCGTCGCCATGTAGATGATTCTAGATCCTCTTTAAGTCGGCCACATCTTGATGCCGTCGCGAAATTCCTGACGCCGTCACTATATAGATCACGACGGCGTTGCTTTACGCCTGCGACGCCGTCTCCAGGAACTATACGCATAAATCTTTAAGATATTTTGTATAGGTCCGTAATCTTATCCTTTTCTTCTCCAAATGAGCCCAAGTCACGTGTATTTCCTCCAAAAGCCATCCAAGTGCTAAAACCCTGAAAACAAATGATTCAGCACATAATGTGGGCATATTTGCATGATTTATGGGGTTAAATGACCCTGAAATAGTGTATAAAATGACATCTCATCAAGTTGCAAGACATATTTTATCTTTCGGTTTATTTCCTAGTTTCATCACATATACGCCTCTTTTTTCTAATTCCTCTACCTATGACTTTTTCATCTTTAATTATTTTGCTATCGTGTTCGGTAAATATTACTTTGCACTTATTATCACATATTTGACCAACACTTAGCAACTTAAATTTTAGATTATCTGCGTGCTTAACATTTTCAATAATGAGGGAGTCATGAGAAATCGTACCTTTGCCTATGATGTTACCACGTAAATTACTTCCGAAAATAATATTACCTCCGTTGTATGCTTTGTCTGTAGAGAATAGCTTTTGGTTACCCGTCATGTGTTTTGAGCATCCACTATCTTTAATCCACTCGTAGGGCTCCAAATTAATTCCCAAGAATATCTCATTAGACGCTTGAGCTATGAGACAATTTTCGTCTTTAGTCTTTTTTTCCTTATCTTCCCCACTATCGCTCCATGCTCCTCCGACAAAAGCCCTTTGGTTCTTGCTTCTTGGTGGCTTTGTGAATTCTCCGATGAGGTGATTTGGATCTCCGTATCTAAAACATTTTCTTTCGCTTTTACCATTTTTGTCATCTTTACTTCTTTGGAAAGACTTTCTTTCATCGCGTGGTTGT
>BQNB010075343.1:0-31498 GCA_026074375.1 Tanacetum coccineum
ATAAGGACCCTGATCATAGATGGGCATGTTCTCTGCTTGGCAATTATTACTATAATGTGGACCTCCACAGAACTCACAACAGTCGAACTGTTGTGGCTGACTCGGAGAATAGAATAAAGGTTGGTTAAAACCAAAGTCTTGATTGTAACAGGGACCCTGATCAAAGACGGGTGTGTTCCTTGTTTGACAATCAAAACCTGGGTGAGGGTTCCCTCCACAAAACTTACACGAGTATGTCTCGTATTGGTGCTGTGGAGGTTGGTTGAAGAAGTTGGGAGTATCATTATAAGAATAAGGATTTGTGTCATAGACAAACTCATTTCCAGATCCTACACTGCTACAGCCCGGACAGTTTCCACCATTAAACGGACCTCCACAGTACGAGCAACCAAAATGGTTATACGAAGACATGTCGAAGAATTAAACGGATAAGAGGGTTAAGAAGATAAGAATTAAATGAGATAAGAGGATAAAGGAGAATATTTTTTATATTTTTATAAAGATAATAAAAATAAAAGTAAAAATATTTTTTTTGTATTTTTTTAATATTTATAAAAAGAAAAGGAAAAATAAAAATAAAATAAGAAGGAAAATATTTTTGGATTTTTTTTAAATAAAAGAAAATATTTTTGGTTTTTTTTTGTTTTTTTTAATAAGATATATAAAATAAGAAAATATTTTTGGATTTTTATATTTTTAATAAGTACGAAAATAAACTTTCCGAAGAAAGGATCTTCAAGGCACTAACTGGAAACACCACGTAAAAATCGTACAACTCTCCCCGGCAGCGGCGCCATTTTGATACTCGTCAAACGCGTGTCGTAATAATATACAGTATTTCCCGTTAGATAAGAAAATTACTTAGAAAAAGTAATAGTCTATCTTTCGAGTATATAATCAAATAGTAATAGTATAGAAAGTACCCCGATAGATATGAAAATTTACTTTAGGAAAAGTAAAAGTTTATCCACCGGGTGTCGTGTCCCAACGAGAGATGAATTGAGATTTACGTTAATGTTTGTCGTTTGATGCTTGATTATCTTTTTAGTTTTGGTTTTTGATTATTTTAAACTAAATATAAAAATATAATAAACCAAATTATACTAATTAACGACATAGCGCAAAGCAATCGAACAAAGATAGTATATATATATTTATAATATATATATATATATATAATATATATATATTAATATTCTAATATAAAGGATATGCTGTGTAAGTGATTCTTTAGATCCTTAAGTGTGTTTAATTAATTAAGTCCCGTTGATGGAACCAATTATCTGTCTAACAAATTATCTTCTCTCAATGTTTGGCTTATATGAAAACACTTTCATTAAGAATCGATTACTAAATTAGATGCCTAATTATTCGTACAGATTGCCCTCTCGAAAACCACTACCAAAAATTTGAAGTAATATACACAAGCACTAATCAATCCTTTTTCACTTTATAATCACACTAATATCAATAAACAATTTAACACTTAACAACATTGAAGAAAACTACTCTCTAAGCATTTTTTTCAAGATAAGAAAAGAAAACAATATTAAACCCAAATAAATCTACACGAAAATTGAAAAGAGAAAAGAATACAACCAAAGGAGAACGCAAATGATATAAAACCACCCATCGAATAATCTATCAAAAAAATAAGTTTAGGGAGCATAAAGCTTAAACTTAAAATATGAGCTATTTTTACTAGAGATCCGTTAACTCCGCCGTTGGAATGATGAAAGATGAATAAGAATATTCATAGAAGGTTAGACACAAAAAACTATTTTAACTTTTCATAAAGAAAAACTAAATAAAAAAAACTAAAACTGTATAAATATTTTGAAACTGAAACTGTTTTTCTTTCTACAAGCAAGAAGTCGGGCGAGTCCAATAAAGTGTTTTTTTTTTCTGTTTGACATTTGTTCTAAATCCAAACTGGCCGTGCCAATATTCAGTTTTCTATTCTAATAATTCAAAAAGATAAAGAACACAAACATTTAACTTAAACCTTTTTTAACAAAAACGTTTCTAAACTATCTACCATTGACGTTTAGAAAGAAAAAAAAACTTAAGCACTTACTAATAAAGGGTCCTTAGGTTCAACAAATAACCAAAAAAAACACAAATCTAATCTAACCTTAAAACAACAACAAGCCTAAACACAAAAGCTTTACAAAACCGAAACCTTAAAACGAAATCTTAAGAATACACTAAGCGCTCGAAAACGATGTGGACACAAGCTTATGAATAAGCTATTTCAATGACTCGGTCAGGACCTTCATGATTGTTTTGGAATCGAGGCTAAAGCGAATTCGATAAGACCAAACGAAAGAAATTTTTTTTTAAGCTATCCAGACTACTTTGACAACATAAGCTATCATAGAAAATAAAATCTTGAGCGAAAACTAAACTCTTTTTTTTCTTTTTAAAACTATTTTGGGACTTTGAAAATACGAAAACTAAGCCAATGACTTCTCATCAAAGAAACAAGGCTTATAAAATAAGCCAGAGCACATAAAGTCTCAATTCTTTTCTATGAACCGAATCGAGCTAGACGGTTAATTAAGAAGAGAAGACAAGAAAATAAGCCAAAACGAATACTATATTGAGATAAGCTATATTGATTTTTCGAAACAAAGGATGAAATAAGCACAATTATGCTAAACAAACACCCTTTATCTTTCATTAAACCAAAATAAGCTTCTTACAATAAGATCCAAATAAGATTTTGAAAAGCTTTTACAAAACTAATAAGCTAAAAGACATGAAAAAAATAAGCTAAATATTTTGTGTGTGTGAAACTAAGAACTACTACTACTCATCAAAAAAAAACTCACTCCCCAACGTTGCATTGCGTAGTAGGTATTAGCAGCCCAAGAGTTGGGTGGGTGTTCATCATTTCCCAATATGTGTAGCAAAAACGCATTGTGATGTCTCGTGATTCATCCTAGTACATGTACCAGATCCACCAATCACAAACTTGCGTAAAACCAACATCTCATTTCCACCACACATCCTCGTTCACATGCCTCGTACCACTTTTCCTCGTACAGCCTTATCAATAATCAAATTTTTAATGAAATTGGTGTGTCACGTGTTGCTGCTTTTCTGAACGGCCTAAAATAATATAGTGGGGGTTGTCACGTGCTCTTTGAAATGAAATTTATTGGAGGCACGTGTGTGAGACAAATGCATCACTTGCGCAATCATAGCACTGCACAGCATAACAAATGTTGAAACGAGATATCTCATTTGTTTTGTTGGTGGGCTGAGTATAATCACTAAACTTGGGCCTTTGTTTGCATTTTTAATCTTGGACCATGATAAGTAAATTGAACTTTTAGCTTTAATGAGTATGGGTTGGTCCGACCCATATAAATGGTGTTGGGTAGGCCCAATAAAAGATTTAGGTGCCGTTTGACTTGAATCTTGTGACTCTTCTAAAGTGTGCTCAGGGAAATATTAACGACTTTGTCTTGATTTTGAATAATGAGAAAACTTGATCGAATTAAACCCGATAAATAAATCCCCGTTTTGCTTGGTATTTTAATCCATAGTACCTGCAAGACATAAAAAATACACAAACAAACATAGTTGCAAATAATTAAACATATTTTAGTATTTTTGAGTCTATTATTATGTTTTACGAGGATATAAAGAAGTGTTTTTAGCACACATTAGTTCACTTTGCCCCTATTCACATATTTCATCATGATTCATTTTTAAATGCATATGCTATGCATTTTACTTTATCTTAAACACTCAATAAACTTTTACCGTCAAACATATCAACTCACTTATGACAGATAATTAACATAGTATAGACCT
This sequence comes from Tanacetum coccineum, assembly GCA_026074375.1. Classification (NCBI taxonomy): domain Eukaryota; kingdom Viridiplantae; phylum Streptophyta; class Magnoliopsida; order Asterales; family Asteraceae; genus Tanacetum; species Tanacetum coccineum. The sequence goes on from BQNB010075343.1 coordinate 3,826, forward strand.
CTACATATATAAGCATACATTTCGCATTTAACACTTACTTTCAATACATAATTATTTTCACTTAAGTAACTTTTTGTAATTCAAACATTCACTCATCTACTTACCCATACTTACAAACTTTCATCAATACTTATCAAAATGTAATCCAATGCATTTAACTTAGCTCAAACACTTCTTAAACTCATATCGTCATATACATCTTACATCACTTATATATTTAAATAACCTACCATAGACTTTACATTATAAAAACATATACTTACCTAACATTTGTAACTCCTTCTCCGATAAGATAAGTGTTTCACCTTCTTAGTCACATTCATAATCCTTTAAGTCTGTGGAAAAATAACATATATCACATTTAATAATCATTCTATATCTAAGCATTATCATTCTAATTGCCGCAAGCACTTAATCTACCTTATAACTAATGCATTTCTTTTCGGCACTACTTTACACTCATGGCAAATGAATCTACGAGTGGTCTAAGTTTAGGCAGCCTATAGTGGATACCTACTTCCCTTAGACGGAAGCTTTGATACCAAGTTGAAACGCCCCTTTTTAGGCTCAAATTTTGACCAAGAATTTAAAACTTTGCGTAAACACAAGACCGGAAATGACCTTGGGATATTCCTTGATAAACATACATAAATACATTATCATTAGACCCTTGAAAGTATCATTAACATAAAGTAGACTCAATTAGCTTTCCAACGATATAAAGAACACATTCTAACTCCTTATGGTTTGGTTTTACGAAAAAACAAAATTCACAAAACTACAGACCCATCCAGCCGACAGGCAAAACATCCAATCGGCAGGCTGGAGAGAAGTCGGCGGCAAAGAGAGAAGCCGGGCGGCTTCTTTCACCTGGACACTCAAAATCACATTTTTGACACTTTATTCTAAAACTAACTTCGCGAACTCGACATTAAACGAAACTTTCCAGAATTCATTTAAAGAATATAATACATCATTTCCATAATCTTTGTGGTCTAAACGACCCAAAAACATATATTTATAGGGTTTACCAAATGCCTCGTTTTGACCCGTTTGCATACACATAAGCATTTAACTAAAACAATGACATTGGCTTAGTAAGCATAAACATTTACAAAGTTCTTAACCATTGATAACAACATTAACAAAAATTCAAAACACTCGGGGTTAAACTTGGATTCAAGCTCGGCATCTAACACTTACTTCATACGCATAATCCAACATACTAATCTCATAAGCCATGTGCCTTATTCCAAGGCCTTACCTTCTTCACATTGGACCTACAAAATATTTTGACTTAAACACGTAAGCTTTCGTTTAGTAAGTAAACGACATACAAGTCATCATATTTTATTTATCACATTAATAACATAGCGCTTAACCCATCATTCATTCATAACACATAAACTTACATACCTTGGTAGTTCATAACATTACTAATCACATCCATTCCAAGAACACTTATCATTAAAGGCATATCAACAATGCTTAACTCAATTAGCTAGTTAATCAACTAGTCTCATCCTTTTAACCAAGCACACTAGACTTAATCCTCTTATACCCTTAACACATAATACATAACACAAATATGGTAAACTCAATATAACTTCTTGTATAGTCAATTACTTACCTTGAATCCAAGCTAATAAACATAAGCATTATCACCATCTTCTTTAATCCTTGATTCCTACTCAATTATCATTACAATCACCTATTATCACATAAGCATAATATCATCATCAAGGGTTTATACAACCCATTATTCATCCTTAATCATAACCAATTCCTTTTAATTATTATACGATCATATCCCAAAATCACCAATTTATCTTAAATCATTAATTTACTTTAATTCATATTCAAAACACCTTAATTCTTGCTTTAGAACATAATTACCTAAAACCCCCAATTTTACTTCAAGAACCATAACCTATAATTCACTAAATAACTTATGATTAGGATTACTTACTTGAATATGATCATTACTAGGGTTTAACTCCTTGATTAAGACCTTAATTCTTATTCAATTGATTATTAGCAAAACCTTTGTCTTCCCTCCTTCTTATTCTTCACGTCCTAGACCCCCACACAAAAAAGATTATTGAGTTGTCTAGAAACTCTAAGATTATCTAGATATTTGTTAGGTACAAGTTTTCCTATATGGCAAAAATGGTCCTCTAAGTCTTGTTCCTTCTCTTTTTGCCACATTAACTTATGTAGCACATTATCATTTGAAAACTTTAGTCCTTTAAGTTTATTTCTTCCTAGTTGAGACACATGGTATTTTCTAAAACCATTTACATAACATTTATGCTTATAGTTTGACTACCGGGTTTGACTAACCAATCACGTAACGCCTTTCAACTTATAAATTCTTAGTCAAACATACTTAATGGCATTCTTGTAATTAAATACTTATAAACTGGTTTTGGGGTGTTATGTGTACAATATAATAGGTATGACAATCTATGATCTAATAATTAATTAATATGCTTTATTTACTTATTATAACGAGTAGGTTTGCTCGTGCTTCGCTGTGGGACAGTTAGCGGACATCGGTTTGGGTTAGCTGTGAGCACTTTTGTCATTTCAGGTGTCGTTGTTATAAATACACCATTTACATAATTCAAACTTCAAAGAATGATAAAACAACCAAACCTTTTATGTATAATAAATACCTAGGCTCTCAACAAAGTAGGCCATATCAGTAACAACAATCAAGCCTAAACCATTAGGAGGAACCCACTGTCTGTTCATATTAAAATAGATAAACAATAGCATTAAAGGGAATAAATGATGGTAACCTAGTCAAGAGGGTAGGGTCTTTGTTTCCTGCTTGTGGTTTGACAGTCATGTAGCTAGAATCATGTTCAGTGATTGCTCATCTTGCTTCACTACTGACGACTTTATCCACCTAATTATGATGTGCTTCCCCTCGTTCATCATCTTGTTCTGTGCTTGTATTCCGCTCATAGTTAACCAAAATAACATTTTCCACCTGCAGTACCAAAGTTCACAATAAACTGTCCTCTATCATTTACCATCTGCAGTTCCAAAGTTAAAAATAAATAGATTATGGCGTAAATAAACAGAAATATTTTGTACACGTACTTGGATACAGGACATCTGAGAAGCTCATGAATGCCATTTGTTGACTGCCTTCCATGTTACCGCTTACTCCAGTAGCTATTCTTTTAGCACTTTTATCCATTTTTTGTTGTAGCCACATAATACTTTAAAGTCTAAAGGCGAGACTTAATAACTTCTTTACAAACACCGCCTCCTCGAGCCATTGGAATATTGTATTTGTTGACTCAGTTGTAGTGTCCTAACAGGTTGTATAATATCATCAGTATTCATAGAACACGTCATTCGCCTTTTCCTTTCTGTCCATTATGAACGTTTTCAATAACCTAAATTTGAGTCGGCCTATTTTTTTGGTTCCACCTCCTACAAAAAAGAGTGAATATATACATAAGAACCGAATAATATTAATTCATGGACATAAACTGTAGTAATATTTTCTAGCTAAAGATTTGATAAGGTCCGGTAGAGAAATAATACCTAGGACGATATTTGTGATGCCATCCAAAAAACCACCCTGGGAAAATTAATAGGTTAAAAATATCAGACATGTATTGCGTCTTTAAGATGTTTATCCTACTACTACAAAGATGGGAAAATGAGTTATTTTCAGTTCGTGTCAAAATAGGTCAGATTTTCTTAGTGCAATAACTTTTTGTATAATTTTTAAGAGATATAAAAATGATAAATTCATTTATTATGATTGCAAAAACAATGTTGCAGCAATAATAATCTAATGCCTATAAACAGACTATGGGCAAAGCTGAACTCATTTGACCCGTTCTCTTTTTAACATTATGTATCTAACCCAACTATGATAACATAAAACCCAAATGGAACCATCCGTAAATAAACGGGTCTAAAATTTGTGATGTAATTGATTACTGATAACTATAGATTTTCAGGAGCAATGACTTACGGGAATTCAGACATTAAGTTTTTCGAAGCCATCGCGCCCAATGATTTTGACTCTCAACGTACGGACCAGATGACTAAAAACGGATTTTTCCATCACCTGCACCATACTTATCTGGCTTAGCAGTTCGATGATGGGGTCAGTTGGGCCTTGACCTTTTTGTTTTGTATCATCCTGACTGCTTCCTTGGATATTGCCTGGGTTGCCGCTACATGAGAAATAAATATTCCATGTTAACGGTTTAAAGGAGTAGAAATCAAGATAAAATTACAAAATAAAAAAGTTGTGATCTATTGTCACACCCCATAAATTTCAGGTCAATATTTTAAACTTTTCTGATCATCATCTTTGACTTTTATACGTTACATTTGAATCTGGCAGTTTACTAGGAAGTTAACCCGCGTAAATCTAAAAAACGTCATCGGACGCGTTTCGACTTTTGATTTTGATTAGTTTAGACATTATATGAGTTATTTTATCATTTCTAAGTGTTTTGTGGTTTACGACCACTTCTGATACTTATTTTTACGTTTTAACGTTTAATTTGTGTTTTCCGCGTTTTTGACCTTACGGATACCCGTAAACCCAAAATCTTTTCGTGTAAACTTTAGTTATCATTCATCTCGTATTCGTAAGTAAAAAATTTCATTCATATTTCCCCCTTTATTTAATTTCAGACGCCTAAACCAAACCAAATAAACCATAAACTTTTAAATTAATTAAATGGCATCTTATTTTGAAAATTCCACCCATGTATGCATGTAAGATGAGAAAGTGACATATGAGCAAGTCCCCTTCATGCACAAGGAATCCCATTTGACTTATTCATGTGATGCTTGATCACATGTATACCATTTGACTAAAACTATGAGCCAAGACTTGTTATAACTTGAACCTTGATCCCAAAATTGAACCCCTTGGTCCTTGTGGTTGTGTTTCAGCCGAGCAAGGGTGCACACACACTCTTGTGTGTGTTGGTAACTTGTTACAACCAACCATGAAACCCTAGACCACCCTTTTTCCTATAAATACCTTACTATAACACACATTAGGTCACTTATCCTTTCCATAGCCTCACCAAAAAAATTTCATCTCTCTTTTCCTCTCTCTTTTCACTATCATCTAGCTTCCACAGCAACAAACACCCTTTGATTAGTGGTTTCATATCTTTGATTTCTAGCAAGATACAAGTATACCAAGTTCATTTCTAAGGTTTTCTAAGGTGGTTTGAAGCATTGGTTCTTTGATTTAAAGGTTTTTCTCAAGATTTAAAAGTTAGGGTTTCTAATTTTATTAGTGGGTTTTTAAGATCTAGTGATTTTGGGTATAGATCTTGTGTTGTTGCTTCTTGATCATCATTCTTGTAAGCATTTCTTGATCTTTCTTTTGATACTTTCCTTCCATTCTTATGAATCTTGTTCATGCTTAAGAATCCATGTGTTTGTGGCACTTTTTATAAAAAGAAATGAATTTATATTTTGTCAACTTTTATAAAAATGGAAGTTCTATGATTATGACTTTGCGATCTTGATGAGACGAGTTGAAAAGTGAGTTTTAACAATAGAAATGAAGGGATTAAGTTAGTTTTAGGTGTGATTTTGTTATGGATTAGTTGTGAATGGAGAATAAGCTCGACTAGGCACTATTGTGAAGTTTGGCGTGTTTTGCTTTGGAAAGGTTTTGCTGAACAATACATAGTTGCCAAATGATTACGAAATTGTTTTGAGGTTCTTGGTTTGCGACCTATAGAAATGTTTTCAATAGGCGGTAAAAGTGTTTTTGGAGAGCTTGTTTCGAGATAGATAGTTTGTTCATATATCATAATCTATAAAATCAGACTTAAAACGGTCAAGTTATAGCCAAATAAAACTTGAAACATTTTTCGGCAAAACCATTTTGACGTAGTGTTGTTTGGAAAATAAAATAAGGTTTTCAGACACTTTTGGACATTTTTGGAGTTTCTAAACGTTGACGAAACATATAAAAACGTTAGGTTATTGATTAGAAACATATGAAATGTCAAAAAAATATGTAAATGGTGTCGGCGATTGATAAATGATGGTAGGATTCCAAATAATAGTAACTTTTATTATGTTTTAGCAAAACAGACATAGAAGTTAAGCAATTAAGACTAGTTAGTGTGTTTTGAAAATGTGGAAACTTAACAAATATGGGGGGTGGTATTAACGTCTTGAAACTAAAATCTTTCCTAAAAAAGAAACTTTCTATAAATGGTAACTTTTAGAAGAATGTCGGGATTCAACGAAGAACGTTATACTTTCACTAAGTTGTTTTTGATAAATAAAACCAAAACACAAACACACATGGATGTCTTTCTATATTAAGCATTTCATGCTATATTTAGTATTGTTAGGTCTTGTTTATCTTGAATCATACATATTGTTCATGAAAGCTTAGAGAGAATAGTAGAGGAGGGCAAGTATTCAAAATTCAAATGTTTTTACAATGGGAGGGAAAGGGAAAATATTTCATTACAACGGCATCACCCTTATTGATGATTAGAGGCGGATATTTATAGGAGATGGAAGGAGCTTCCCTTTCATTTTTTTTCACTAATGTTTCACTTATAAGTCATCCTATTTCTTTTGTAATGTATGTTATTTCCTTACTTTTAGCATAATATACCTTATTACAAAGTCTATTTTATTCAATCTATACACTAGTAGTCCACTTGTCCAACTATCCAATGGAATCAGAACGTTATTTGTTGAATTATCTAGGTCATCTGCTAGTCAACACGATCAATAAACCATTGGCAATATCTAATTAACTAGTTAAGCCTGAAGCGTATCCTAGACAAAGACTTAAAAGGACAATATTTGTGTAACTATTATTCTAGGTGTATAAATTACTATATGGAGAGCTATCCTGGACTCTAGATCCTCTTGGTCTACTTAGCTGGATCCAGTTGAATAATAGGTCGCATACAAAATTGTGTAAACAAGTATAAATTGATAAACATAAACAAGCATACCACGATAAATCAAGAAATCAATATAAACAAATACCAAACATTCAGATCTTCATAATAATGGCTAATACCCGAAGGTATTAGCCTTCAATCATCATCATAAATACAAGAGTAATAATTTAGCCAAGGTAAACTAACCGAGTTAACGAATGATACCAAAAACTGAACGATTACTTAATTTATATGGAATTACATGATGTCTCCTATGGAATTGATAACGTTGCTCGACCTCTTCTGCTCTTTTTCTCTCCTCTGAAAATCGACTTTTGTGGTTTAGGTATCGAGAATATGATTTAGCACACTTAAAACTCATTTTTGAGTTTTTTATTTATAATGTCTGGAAGTCAGTTCTATACGACGTATCCAATGGGTTGGATACGGCGTATTAGGGATTTCTTAAAGTATGGACCACGTTTGATATCTTCCAGAATATTATATTGATTCCATATCTTGAATACCGCATATTGAGTCCTCTGAATACGGCGTATTAATATTTAATCTCATGTGGTCTTTGATGAGTGCAGGCACAGATACACTGTATCTTCTTGATGGATACGGCATATTGGTCTTTAGAATAGTAATCTTCAAAATATCTTCATTTAAGCTCCAGAATTCCTGCCTTTTGCTATGTTTCACCAATTACTCCATAATTACTGCAATTCTTAAATATAAATGATTAAGTAACAATTCTTTGCAATAACTATACAAAATGGGTTAATATTGTGGGATAAATGATGCTATAAAATAGACTGTTAGGTCTTGTTTATCTTGAATTATACATATCATTCATGAAAGCTTAGGGAGAATAGTAGGGGAGGGCAAGTATTCAAATTTCAAATGTTATTAAAATGGAGGGAAAAAGGAAAAGTTTATTACAAGGCATCACCCTCTAATGCTGATTAGAAGGGGTATTTATAGGAGAAGGAAGGAGGCTTCCCTTCCTTTATTTTTCACTTCTAGTCCCTATTCTTTGGCAATTATGCTATTTCTTACTTTTAGCATAATATACCTTATTACAAACTATTTTTATTCTAAACAAAATAAAGACTAATGACTAAATATAATTAAACCACATAATCGACACTTTTTATGAACCTAACAATCTCCCCTTAAGGGTCGATTATTCTAGGTGTTCCCTTCGTGGTCAAGTGGTCTTCCATTCATATACATCTCCCATCTTCTCATCTGGTTGCTATACTTCAATCCTACTTCAATCTCTTCTTCAAAAAACTTTAGATACTCAACCTTATTATTCGTAAGTTCTCTTTGTACATAGCCATACTTAACATCATTATTGTAACTCTTTAAACCTTCAAGTACTATAATTAGTGTTGCATCATAAAACTTATGAATCTCTGAATATCTCATCACCCTTTTCTCTTTCTTGTTATTCTTGTATATGATTCCATGCACGGGCTCATAGATGATGGAAAATATTTTATGCTTTTCAACTCCTAGGAAAGATATTGTTGGTGCAGTGAGATTAACTTTCTGTTGATAACTTTCAATTCCAAGTTGAAAATCATACACTCTTTCCCATATCACTGAACTTCTGATAAATACTGATAAAGACCATAGCAACCCTATTTTTGCATAGTCAGGAACCTTGCCATTCATAATCATAAAGTACATGTTCCTAATATCATTCTTATTGAGATTCTTGTAATCATGCTCGGTAATCGACACAATGCACTCATTAGCTCTTCTTGCAACTATCTTTGTGATAAACTTGTGTTCATGACCCAATTCCTAGTACGTCTTGATGACTTAAATGATCTTTGAATTTGAATAAACCTCTTCCTTTGGTTTTCCAGGCTCTTTTTGTTTCTTTATGTAGAAGATCTTCACATGAGGATTCTTCCAATGTTCAACACCATATCGAGCATAAGGATTAAATTTCTTAACACACTTATTTACCCAGTTTGTTCTTCAATATCATCATCATTGAATATAATTGCAAGAAACTTGTGAAGTGACAATACTATCTTCTCAGGCCCTGAACTTCCTTTCTCCAGATACAAAAGATCTTGATTTATTAGAGATAGTGCTAGAGCTTCAGGATCTCTTTGACAGCTTTGAACTAGAGGTGTGGTCTTTCGTGGATGTGGAGAGATAAGAATTTCCTTTCTACTTTCCCAAACAATGTCACTTTTCAAGAAATTCTTCATTTGATCAATATGATATTGATGCTCATCTCCTGAAGTACATCTTTGTCTCAACATCTCATCAGCCATTTTCTTTAACTTTGCTTCATCAATAGTAGTGATACTTCTTCCATAATATCTTGTGACACTTGCTTCATCAGTATTTCATCATCATCTGAAGCATAAGAATCAGTCTAAAAATCATAATTATCTACTTGCTCTTGATTACCTGAAGTTGATGGACCTCGTTCCTCTTCATTGACTTGTCTAGACGATGACTCTCTAGACACTTATGCTTCATACTCAGATGTCCTTTGCCGCTTTACACTATTCTCCCCCTCAGAATGAGCATCATCATGAGGATCGTCCTAATCTCTTGGGCGCACGGCAGAAGTTCTACATGTAGTTTGTTATACCTGAAGTCTTTCAAACTTCATCTGGAGTACCAACCATATAGCTATGTCTTGCTGCTATAGCTGAGGATCGGCTTTCATAGAGAGATACAATTGATATTGTTATTCGGGAACAGATGTTGTTTGTGATTGAACTGGATGAACATGAAGGATGTGACCAGACATATAACTTCTTACTGACGCATCAACTTGAGAAGGAATGTGATTATCAATAACGTTCTGAATTTGTGAGGAAATTTCAGCCTGTATATTCCCACGCTCTTGTAAAATAGGTTTAGCAATCATCCGTTCCATCTCTTTTTTAGTCTTTTGTCTTTCCAGAATCAGTCCTTCCGCAACATACACTGGAACTTGATCTCTAACCTGCTCAGGAACTTGCTTTTTAACTTGCTCCTTAATATGCGTATCAACCATAGTGGGTAATGATTCAACTATTACTTCTTGGAGATGATCAATAAGAGTATCAAATGACTTCCTTGACAGAAACCTTGCTTTCAGATGTTCAAACTAATATGTATAACGTCCCTGTAACTCTTGAAAGAAATTCTTGTATCGTTTGAAATGAGCAGGTTTGGCTTTGAATAAATATAGAAGTCGATTTGTTTTAGATAATTTGGTGCTAGGTACCGTCAATTCCTAGAGTTTCTCAGTATTCGAAGATACGAGATCAGTATGAATTCTAGGAGATCTAATTGGTGTGGGGAATGGTGTACTCCTAGACTCCTCTACAATCTTCCCTTTCTCCCTTCGCTTTAATTCATACACTTCATCAGTTATTTCTTCCTCCTCTTCATTTACATTCACAGGTATGACAACATTAGTAATTTCTACCTCTTCATCATTATTGATCTCTACCTCAGACTTTCCTTATCACTCCTGGGCTCTAGCCTAGTGTTGAGAATATTTGTTTCATCATTCCTAGGGGGTAAACTATCATCAATAACATTCTCTGATCCTTCCATTATTTTTTCAATCTCTTTAGACGCAAAGTGCTTGTTGACCAGTTCCATATTTTCTCTAGCTTTTTGCTCTTCTTGACTTTTATGCTCAGCAAAACTTATTTGTAATGTGTCTTGTAAGATCATCTCATCTACTTTATCAATAGTTGGCACTGGAGCTGGTGGAGTTAGACGTGTAGATCTCCTTTTAGGAAGACAAAAACGAATCACATTAGACCATTTTGGAGCACTTGACTTTGCTACATCCATTTTAGGGTTAGGTGACCTAGGGGCGCTAGGTGTCCTATGCATTCCTTGGGTAGATTCAGTCGGTTGTGACTGAGTCAAAGGAACATCTAACCCAAACACCTCTGCATACATCCTATAATGCTCTGTGTGCTTCATCTCTTCAGTGATCATCCAATCTGGAATTTGCATGCCAACTTTATCTTTGTGTCTTTCTAAATTAAAGATATTTTTCATTATGTCATCATCTTGCAAATTGTGATACATGTCTCGAGCATGTCTTGAAATGTCAAGAAAACAAGTCATGTAATGACTAATGATGATCTTTGTAAATCTTGGATAAGGAATCGAAGATGTTGGATGATGAAGAGAATAGTAAAGTCCTTCCCATAGCAGCTCCGCATAATCTACATGAATGTTATTGACAAAGCAATACATCATTTGCATTATCTGCAACGACGGTTGATCCCATCCAGTAACACGTGTTGTCAAGAATTTGGAAAATATCTTGCATAACGTTTGCCATGGCTATAGAAGACCAGTTGTCTTAAAGCTTGATGATGTCTTCAGCTCTATTGTAAAGCCCAATTGTTGTTTATAGAATGGAACCATGTCCAAAAATAATGGTGGTGGCACAAAGCTATCATGATTGTTGGCATTTGCTTGTGGTAAGTGAAAGATTGTCCTGAAGTTATCAAGTGTAAGAGAAAGCTCTTTCTTGTCAAGCATAAACTTGAGCCTATACTTTGATCCGTCTTCCTTCAAAGTATGCCAAAATTATGCCATATAAATCCATGGTACAGAGGAAGAAGCAGCAATACTGAATCATAAAAGATGATTCTTGATGATATTCGTCAGTATTTTACTTTCAGGTGGACACTGCACATGATCAAGATCAACCTTCTTGTTGGCATCCATAAGATCATATCATTTGTTTGGAGGACACAGTTCGTGTGGATGAACATCAACTGCATTTTGTTGTTGTGCTATGATGATTACTGAATGAATAAAATTAAGATGTTAGGTAACAAATAATTCTGTTGACATTTTTGTCTTTTTCCACTCTCTCTGTTTTATATGTTTTGGCAATTCTTTTTGAACATATTTTTGATCAGTTTCTTTCTCATGTGCTTGTTCTTGCTTTTTCTAGCACATTTCATACGCTTTATTCGAATTGTTCTTTTTATTTATCATTTTTGTGTGTTCTGGCAATTCTTTTTCGAACACACTTTTGATTTGCTTTTTCGCGTATGGATTTAGCTCTCTTTATCTGTTTTTAGAATATCATCACCATAAATTCTTTGTGACATGATACTCTTTTAAGAATGATGAATATTTCTCTTTTTGAGTTTAAGCAAGACTCTTTTATAAAAACTGAAAGATAAATCATACATCTTCTTAAAACCGTTTTGTGAAAGAGAATCATTTTGACACAATAACAGATTTTGAGAACTTTTTCCAGAAACTTTTGTCAAAAACTTTCTTTATAATAATAACATAGAATCAGTCAACCACAAATCCACAACTGAATGGTCACTAAGTCACTCACTCCTCATTCTGTTCATTGCAGAAAACGGCCGAAACCGGACATGACTTAGACCACTTAAACAATTGAGACTTGGATTTTCCGATTCAAGTTAAAAAACTTTTCCACTTTCACTTTTTGTCATGAATCCTAAACAATGAAAACAAACACATCTAATTCAATAATGGAATAGTCACTAAGTTACTCACTCCTTATTCTGTTCATTGCAGAAAACGGTCAAAACCGGACATGACTTAGACCACTTAAACAATTACGAATAGACATATTTGACCCAAGGCTTAGAATTCATAAAAACTTGATTTCTTTTTCACAATCATTTGATTTTTTCAAAACACATGAGAGACTGATCTTTTTGTTCCACAGACATTCGAACATTAATCATCATAAGAATGCAAAAAATATAAGCACATAAAATTCAGTAGATAACCAAAACGAATTCACTTATCCACAAGTTACATTTGTACTGAATTTTGTCTTTTTGACATTACTGAATTTTGATTTTTTGAAGTTACCGAGTTTGACTTTTTGACATTTACTAAGTTTCTCAATAGAGATAAAAAGATGAATCCCTCTAACTTATGGTAAACCAAACTCGATCCGTTTATGTTTTATTATCATTATTCAAACTCCAAAAAACTAAAAATCATATCAAACTCGATAATTAACAAACTCGATAAACATCAAACCCCTCCGAGTTTCTTTATCAACATCGAGTTCATTATCTTAGACCCTTTTCTAAGTTATTTTTCATCTATTTCCACATAAACATTGATTATTATCGTCTTTGATCAAATCATTTATCAAAAATTTGATAAAACCCAAATTTGGTATTCCCTATCCTTACCGAGTTTAAACTTGATAATTCAAAACAGTCATAGAACTGAATTAAAACACATAACCACTTACGTTTGAGAAAGAAAAGTAAGTGTAATCGCTGTAATAAGCTCAGAAATATTTCTTTGATTTTCTGTTCAATCTCGATATTATTGACTCGGTGAACATAAAAAGTAAAAAAGAAAATGTTTTTCTCCTTTTACAGTAACCGAATATCATCTTTTAATAAATGACACTTTTAGACCCTGTAGTTTTCTTTTTTGCTTTGTCTCATTAATTTTCTGAATTTTCAAAAACTCCCCCTTGAATATTGTTGACTTTTCAAAAGTTTGCCAATGCTATCAAAAACTCCCCCTTGGAATGAAATCATGCTCAGCACGTAGTCCGAAAATGAAGATGTTTGAGTTTAAAATAAAAACTCCCCCTTGAAAATATAATATTTTTCAAATTCAGTTTATTTGTTATTCCCGAAATGATGTATATGAATGAAAATTTTCCAATTACTCCCCCTTAGATTATGATTTCGTATTTTTAATTGAAAACTTTTTATATATAAACTTGGAATCATGAATCTAATCATGTGATCTTTAAATTATGTTTTTTTAATATGACAAATCTTTTTGAAATTTTGTTTTTTTTAATTTTTTCTTTTGTTTTTGAAAAATTTATTTGCATGTTTTTTATGTATGATCTTTTTCAAGAAGATTACTTTGTCAGGCTTTCCAACTGTGTTGGAGTCATACATCTCATACCAATACGATGAACTAGATACTCAAAGCGTTCTTTTGGAAGAGCTTTAGTAAATAGATCCGCAAGTTGGTATTCTGTCCCGGCAAAGTAAATTTCCACAGTACCCTTCTCAACATGTTCCTTAATAAAATGATACCGGATGTCTATGTGTTTTGTCTTAGAATGCTGAACTGGGTTGCATGAGATAGCAATGGCACTCTTGGAATCAAATACATCGGAATCCGATTGTACTTGTGTCCATAGTCAAGCAGTTGTGTACGCATCCAAATAACTTGTGCACAACATGGAGACAAGGAAACATATTCAGCCTCAGCAATAGACATCGAAGTACAATCTTGTTTCTTTGAACTCCAACTCACGAGCTTTCCACCTAGAAATTGCAATCCTCTTGATGTACTTTTACAATCATCTTTACATCCTGCATGGTCTGCATCTGAATATGCAATTAGTTCAAATCCGGAATCCTTCAGATACCATAATCCCATGTTATAGGATTGTCTTAGGTACCGAAAGATCCGTTTAACCTCTTTGAGGTGTTTGACTGTAGGACGTGCTTGATAACGAGCACATACAAAAGTAGCAAAAGCAATGTCTGGACGACTGGCTGTTAGATACATAAGCCCTCCTATCATATGACGATAAGTCGTTTGATCAGTAGGAGTGCCTTGTAAATCAGCATCCAGCCTCTCAGTTGCCATAGGTGTGCTCATTGAGACACACTCATCCAGACCATGTTTCTTTAACAATTCAATCGCGTATTGTGACTGACTTATGAATATGCCACGGGGAGATTGATGAACTTGAAGTCCAAGAAAAAACTTTAGTTCACCCATCATTGACATCTCAAAATTATTTTTCATTAGGTTTGCAAAACGTTTTGAAAAATCTAGATTTGTTGATCCAAAAATAATGTCATCAACATAAACTTAAACAAGTAATATGTCTTCCCCGTGACGTCGTGTGAATAAAGTCGGGTCAATAATACCTTTAGTGAAACCATGTTCAATTATAAAAGAGGACAATTTGTCATACCATGCACGAGGTGCTTGCTTAAAACCGTATAGATCTTTTTTCAACCTGTAGATGTGATCTGGGAATTCTGGATCAATAAACCCTTCAGGTTGGCTGACATAAACTTCTTGATTAAATTCATCAGCCTCTGTTAAAGAGATTGGAGAGGTTTGTTCATCAGATGTAGTTATAATGGGAGGAGCCTCATGTTCGTCAACAATAATTGAAGATGTAGAAGACGAGTCTTCATGAATTTGAGTCGGTTGTGCAGCGAAATTGATGGGTGTATCAGAAGACTTCGTCTCAAAATATTATTCAAACATTGGACCAAACAAATTATCCAAATCTTCTTTAGATGGAGTATTCATTTCTTCTGCTGATGAATTATGATTTATGAATCGTTGAAGCTCGGGTTCTAAACAATCGTGTTCAGAAGCCATAGCTGTAAGCTCGTCAAACTTAACATGAATGGTTTCCATAATCTTTTTAGTGCGTCGGTTATAGATTCGAAATCCTCTTGATGTTTCCGAATAACCAATAAAGACCCCAATGTCTGCCTTTGGTTTCATTTTTCCAAGATCATCTCGGTCATTTATTGGATAACACAATGAACCAAACACATGAAAATATTCAACATTCGGCTTTCTGCCACGTAATAGCTCATAAGGTGTTTTGTGATGTCGTGTATGAATGATTGACCGATTTTGAGTAAAACAAGCGGTAGCCACTGCTTCAGCCCAAAGAAATTCAGGTAATCGAGAAAAGATAAGCATCGTACGAGCAGCTTCAACAAGAGTTCGATTACGTCTTTTAACTACTCCATTTTGCTGAGGCGTTCGAGCAGTTGAAAATTGTTGCATGATGCCTAACTTTTCATAATGAGCTTTAAGAGTTGCATTTTTGAATTCAGTACCATTGTCTGTACGAATCTTGCAAACTTTAGCCTTATAATTCAGTTGAGCTTGAGCAATGAATTTCTTTATAATCTCTGGAGTTTCATCTTTCGAATGAAGAAAGTAAACCCATGTATATCGAGAATAATCATCCACGATCACAAGAATATACTTCTTTCCATTTATCGAAGCTACCCGCATTGGACCGCATAAATCCATATGAAGTAATTCCAATTTGGAGTGATCACTTGGAATTAATTTGAGTGGATGAGAAGCTTTCTTGCTTTTTCCTCTTTCACAAGCAGAACAAAGGTGATCTTTTTCATATTTAAACTTTGGAAGACCATCAACCAAGTCAAGTCTGGTAAGATCGTTTATGGTGCCGAAATTAAGATGTGAGAGTCTGCGGTGCCATAACCATGACTTTGTTGAAGATGCCTTAGACATTAGACAAACAGGTGAAGAAGCAGCCATGTCAGAAATGGAGATAGTATATAAATTTGATTCGCGACCGCCTGTAAGCAAATCATCTCCTTCCAGATTACGCACATAACATGTCTTAGAACGAAAAGCCACTTCTAAATCGCCATCACAAAATTGTCCAACGCTAAAGAGATTATGTCCAAGGCCTTCAACATAATATACATGACAAATAGTGATATTGCCCTGTATATAATCACCATAGCCTGTGATTGCTGCAAAATTATCATTTCCAAAGCGAACGGTGCCCATGAATTTCTCAATGAAATTTTTCAGCAGTGATCGATCACCCGTCATATGCTTTGAACAACCACTATCAACAATCCACAGAACAATCTGAACTACCTGCAACACAAGAAGAAACAACACATGGACAAGTGGGCAATTTGACTACCCATTTCTTAACAGAGACCGATTGTTTTTTAGATGAACGACTATTCTGACCATTCGGCGGTGCCATAACCATGACTTTGTCGAAGTAGCCTTAGACATTAGACAAACGGGTAAAGAAGTAGCCATGTCAAAAATGGAGATAGTATATAAATTTGATTCGCGACCGCCTGTAAGCAAATCATCTCCTTCCAGATTACGCACATAACTGTCTCTAGGAACAGGAAAGCACTTCTAAATCGCACATAAAAAAATTATCCAACGATAAGAGATATGTCAAGACTTCAACATAATATACATGGACAAAAAGTGATATCTCCCTGTATATATTCACCATAGCCGGTGATTGCTGCAAAATTATTCATTTTCAAAGCTACGGTGCCATGAATTCTAATGAATTTTTCAGCAGTGATCGATCACCCGTCATATGTTTTGAACAACCACTATCAACAATCCACAGAACGATTTGTACTACCTATAACACAAGAAGAAACACCACATGGACAAGTGGGCAATTTGACTACCCATTTCTTAACAGAAACCGATTGTTTTTCGGATGAACGACTATTCTAACCCTTTGGTTTTATGTTAACAGGAGACCAAATAACATTTGGTTTTTATTCAAACCATTTTTGCCAAATTCGACTAGTTCGAATCTTGTTCTTCATGTATGTGCTTAAAGATTTATCTCGTAAATTTCTTTTCTTTGTACTAGAAACCTTATCATTGGCTTTTGAGGTACTTTCGACATCAATCTTAGGTTTGGAGACTACATAAGTAGTATCTAAAGACTTAGATAGTGTCGACTCCTTAGAAAACCTAGTCTTGTGAACTACATAAGTAGTATCATAAGATTTTGGTGTTCTAGATTTAGTGGATAAGTTTCTACGAACATTCGAATGCACATTCAATTTATAATTTGCAAAACAGTTTAGCTTGGAATGGGGAAATAAGCACATTTTGCATACAAGAAACACATGACAAAGTTTTCGCTTTAGACAGTGTTGGCAACATAACGTCAATTACTATTCTCTTTGTTTGTGATAACCATTTTCAGAGTATTTTTTGTTTGCTTATTTTTACCTAAACAATAAACTGTTACTTTCTTGCTGACTCTTAGTGTTAGCTAAGCACTATCCTGAATGTGATTCTTTATCATTGGTCTTCTAACACAAGATGCAGCATTCATTCCTGTAGATTAAATCATGCTAGCCTCGTTTGTTGTGATCATGTGTTGTGATAACCTTGTAATTCCGGTGCATATGACTTTTTGTTTTAATTTACCCCTCTTTGTTTGGTCAGGCTGAAGTAAGTAAAGGTGATGGTTTTGACACGACATGGTTTTCTTTGATTTTTGAAACATCTGTTTTCTTTTGAATAAAGTATTTGTGTAATGGGTGACACAAAGAAGAGGTTGAGAACCATTTATCTTGTCAAACTTAGTATTTACAGACTTATCTTTTTCAACATTTGCCAGTCTAGTTTTTAACTCAGATATGGTAAACAAAAGATTCGAGTTTCTCGGCACGGGAATAGCACCATATGCATACTGTTTCTCAGAGGACATGATCATATTCGTCTATTTCCGTTGAGTGAAGTTGAGACCGTGTCTTTTTTGGTGAATAAAAAGCTTTTGATATTCTAATTTTAATCGTCAGTTCTTTTTATCAAAGATTGCATCGTAAAATCAAGACACGTTCTCAATCTTTAAGTTTGTCCATTTTGAAATCCAAGAAATAATCAATAAGGATTTGCGTTTTATTCTTCAAATTTGAATCACATTTATGTTTTTCTTTTTTCATGTTTGTAACTTTATTCAAATCAAACACTTTGCATTTTTCACACCTTGAACATCTTTTTCAAGAATTTTTATTCTTGCTTGCCAAACCCTCATGAATTCGATGGATTTCTTTTTTAAGTTGTTTAATTTCAGTATGGAGTAATGTCTACACAGTCATGATTTATCAACACAGTAATTCAACTCCGCCTGGAGAGATACTTCCAATGTTGATCTTTAAAAAATAATTTTGCTTCTTCTTTTTTTTTTTTTTTTAAATAAATTAAATTTCCAAAAAACTTTTTTCTTTCTTACTCGCAAAAGTTCACTTTTGTAGATCAAAAACATCTTTCATCTCTTTTTACATCCCTCTGATATTGTGTCTTAAAGAATCAAAATAGATCTGCAACTTGTTTTTACATTTGGTTTGAGTTGTCTTGAATAAAAATCATTGAGTTGTATTTCGTTAGATGATGTAATAAAAATGCTTTTTGTCTTTTACAGTTTTTGAATTAATTCAGATAACTTTTGAAAACAATTTTTTATTTTATCTAATTCAATGATCAAAGGTGTCTCACTCGGCATCGATGGCGGGATGGAGGGAGTTGCATTTGAATTCTTGTTAGAAGAAATAAAAGAAGATGGAAAATATTTTTGCTCAGCAGAAAGCTCTTTTTGAGGAACAAAGTCTTTATAGAGAGCATTTATTTGTGCATAATCAATTGTCCAACAATTCTGTTTATTTGCAACAGCAATTGGATCATTCATTTTTTCATACACTTTTTGTTGACTTTTGGAAGCATCATCAAGAGTGTCCTCAGTATCTCTAATATTCAAAGAAATCTCTGAATTACCTAAACTAGAGGCAAGATATAACTTTGGACATTGAGAAATTGCTTGCTTGAGTGTATAAGGATTCGGATACCCCAAACTGTGTTTTAATTGCTAGTCATACACAAATAATGGCTTTGGTCCAAGCATAAACACTCTTTGTAACGAATGTCAAGTTCATATTAGTCAAACAGTTTTTCAGTTGGCTCAAGATCTAGAACAGTGTCATGATATCTATCCTCATTTTCACTCATTTGCCTTTTTAAAATTGAATGAGTCTTTTGAAGTTCCTCATTTTGCCGTTTGTAATCTTTGACATCTAAATCTAATTTATCTCGTTGTTTTTCTAGATCTCGAATGATATCTCGATCACGAACAAATTGAGACTGGGCTTGTTGACTAAAATGTTTTGCTCGTTTATCGGCCTCAAGAAATTCGTTGAGATAATTATTATCCTCGTTTATGTTTTCCAAAACCGAACCCCTTTCCAATTGGTATGAACATCATCCTGCTAGTACTCATCGTCATAATCAACCACAGACGTAGGATGTGTCACATAATAAGAAGATATGTTTCTGGAAGATGAGCCCGTGTGTGCTACGAGAGCCAAAGGATCATGAGATTTTTCTAACTTCTTTGCTCTTGAGACATTAACCAGTTTCTCAAATTGCCGAATGTAATCAAAAAGATCATCAAACGTATCCACTGTCAAACGTTTAGCAAGATGAACTTGGGTGACATATTTCAACCATTCCGGTTGCAAGCTATTCAGAAACTTTGTGTTAATTGTGACAATTAGAAAATGCATGTCATTTCTTTCCAAATCATTCATTAACTGAGCAAAACGATTGTAGACAAAAACAAGTGCTTCCCCTGGTTCAGCAACAAACTGATCAAATTTGTTTGTAAAACGAGTTTCTCTGTCAACTTTGTTTTGTATAGTTCCCCTCATCAGACGTTCAACTCGTTTCCACGTGTCCTTGGCCAAAGTGCAAGCATCCACAGAATTATAAATATCATTTGGAATAGAAAGAATAATCATGTTCATAAGCTCCATTTCAGCATAATAATGCAATAACGCATCTCCTTGTAAATCCTCATCAGTTTGCAATTTCGGAACTGTTGAATTGTTAGGAATGAACATTCAAACTAATAAGGACCTTCATCAAGCGCTTTGTTAAGCCACTTTCGGTTTTCCCTCTTTCGATTTATATATCCTCTAAATCTACTTGCCCACGGTATATAACTACCCCTTTCAAGCATAGGAGGCCTAGTCTCAGAACCGGCATCAGCAAGGGATTGTTGATATGTTTTGGATGTTGACATTTCTTATGATTCAAAGATTGGATATTTGTAGACAAAAATGAGTGAAGTGAGATGATTTCCAAACTCGGTATCAATTGTTAAATTCGGACAACACTGTTCTCAAGAGTCTGAAACTCGGTACCCTTCTTGGACAGAACTAAATTCGGAAAAACTACTAACAAACTCGGTATTCTTAAAACGTATTAAACTCAAAAATACCCTTAATCCTAAAATCAATTATATCAATCTTGATAGAACCGTGTTTTGAAAAATTCGTTGACTATGGATTAACAATGACCACAAACTCGATAAAACTGAAATTTATGATGACTGAATAATCCAAAACACTTATAACGTCAAATTCGATAGAACCGAATTTGAATTCCAAGTTTTAGAAATTGAAGAATTTGTTTTCAAAATCCGAATTCACGATAAAACCGTGAAATTGTGGTTTTAACACTTTGTAAGCGTATTCCCAAGAGTAAAATCACTAAGTTTTTATTCACAATTTTCGATAAAACCAAAAATGTGTGAAAACTTATAAAACTCGATCTTCAACCGAGTTTATCAATAATCTTCTAATATACGTTTTTTGATAGAACCGAAAATGCGTATATATCTATTACAATACTTTTCTATCGAGAGGAAACTAATAGTAATACTCAAAAACTATTAGAAAAACGATCCGAGAATACAATAACCCCTACCGGGAATACTAAACTACTTCCGAGAATACTGAAACATTTATGAGAATGATAAAATACTACTGAAAATGAAAACTCCACCAAAATTCGTAACATCAAATCCAGTAGATCACTCAATCACGTTCAATTACTCGAAATAACTGCCAAAATACAACTCGAAAGCTCAAGAAACTCAACCGAATCCACCGAATATCATCTTGAGGTTCTCGAACGTGTATAAACTCACAAATCGAATCACTCTAATCCTCTAATGGCGTATGGTACCACTTGATAGGTCTTGTTTATCTTGAATCATACATATTGTTCATGAAAGCTTAGAGAGAATAGTAGAGGAAGACAAGTATTCAAATTTCAAATGTTATTAAAATGGAAGGAAATAGGAAAAGTTTATTACAAGGCATCACCCTCTAATGATGATTAGAGGGGGTATTTATAGGAGAAGGAAGGAGCCTTCCCTTCCTTTATTTTTCTAATGTTCCACTTCTAGTCCCTATTCTTTGGCAATTATGCTATTTCTTACTTTTAGCATAATATACCTTATTACAAACTACTTTATTCTAAACAAAATAAAGACTATTAACTAAATATACATAATCGATACTTTTTATGAACCTAACAATGTCTACCTAAACATCGGAATCTATGTCGGGCTCTGTGTATGCCTCATAACTCTCTGTTGTACTCTTATCATAATCAGATGCGGTAACGGCATGTACGGAAGACAAGGCTCCTGGTACGGGTGTAGCTAACGGTATTGAAACAGCAGGGGATCTACACCTTTTGCGAGATGGCCTCGCAGAAATAGTAGCTGGTGCACCAAAAGAAGAATCTGGTAGAGAATGACCTGATGAGGAATCCGAAGAATAATCTGATGATGAATCTGACAAAGAATCGGATGATGAGTCATCTGATGAGAAAGGGTCTGATGAAGAATGATCCGGTGGATACCTCGATGCAAGACGGCCTAATGGTACCAGTCGAACTCTCTTCTTCGCTGTCAACATCTTACGCACCCCGTTAGGCTGGTTACGGTAAGGTCGACCAAAAAGAATCGGCTAGCCTGGTAAAACGAGAATCGTTGGTCGGTGAGGTAAACTGGGTGGTGCGGGTAAAATATGACGTAGAGTAGGCGGTGTAACATCAGTAGGTGATGAATCATGAGTAGGTGATGATGGTGGTAATGAGCGTGGTGCTACTCTGCTCCTCCACTGAGCAATAGTATCCTCATACGTGTCCTGTGATGGTGGTCTCTCAGAAGTGTCACTATCAGACGAATCAGTGTACAGAAATGAGGAAGTATGTGGCAATGTAGGAACAACAGATGGAATAGTAGGTATCTGAGCAGGAATCTCAGCTGGAATGATGCCAAACAAAATGATCCGAGAGGGGGATGATCCCACACTCCCATCCAAAGAATCCGAAGAGTTAGAAATAACTAAGATGGCCATAACCTGCACAAGCAAAAGTTTATATAAATCTATTTATATCAACCACGCGTGATGCAAGGAAAATGAACGAATGCGATGTAAAATACGATATAGCCAAATTAGTATACATTATGCAAAATAAGTAAGGCGATATGAAATTATTACTTACATAAAATAATATAATATTATAATTATCATATACATAATACAAGGATGGGAACACGTAAGGGCACATATAATTCACGTAAGGATCGCATACTGGTTATAGACCAGACTTAATTATTCTACCTGGTTTTTTATAACCTGGCTCTGATACCAATCTGTCACACCCCCAAATAGGGTCCCGTCGGAATAGATAACCGGGGCGTAACTTAATATAGATATCACGATCACAAGGTATAAAGAACGACCTCTAAAGGGTACGTTTTGGAAAATCATACTTGTTACATTAATAAAATAAATAGTCTTACAATCATCCCAAAATAAGTTTCAAAAAGTTACGAAAACGTAAATAAAGTTTGATAAAAGTTTAACAAGCATGATAAACCAGAATTCTTGAAAATGGCTGTCACATAAAAGGAAGACCTCAACTAGCACCTTGAACAGATATCCAAGCTAAGCACCTGAAAACATTGCTTAAAACGCCAACAAAAGTTGGTGAATTCATAGGTTTAATTTAAACGTAATAAGGTGGACCACAAGATTTCAAAACGTATGTGACAATTATAACAAACACAATTTCACATGAAAAGCATTTACGTTGCACTAAGCTCATGAAACCGAGGCTTAATAAGTATGTAGCATATAATCATGCCAAGTAAAGTAAAACTTGCCCAACAGGTATCCGACCAAAGATAACCTAATGAAATTCCGGCATGGTATACGTCCGTTAGTTCGGTACCTCCGAAACTAGTAAGCGCTACTTACCCGGACAGGGATAATTAGTCCCAATAGATCTATTTATAACACTCGCGCTCACTTAACCAGTACGGTCGGTCAAGAAATTAACGGTTCATGATAATATGGGCAGTAGTGGTCTAAACGCAAAACTTAGGCAACTTGTAAACAGGGAAAATCTCACGTAAAGTACTTGTGTCCAGTTTTGAAAAGCAAACAATGTTCTCACCCCAAAGTTATAAAATGTACGTAAAACAGTAGAAACGTAGGGCTATGAACTCATAGTAAATGACGGAGTAAAGCAGCTGAAACGAATAATCACGCGGTGTTGCACAACTGTGCTAGGTCTCGACCTAATAATAAATGGTTTGGTTTAGAATTGGTACGAAGTGAAACTATGTAGATGTATAAGAGTTTTCGAAAGTAGTTGTACGATTATTATGAAAGAGGTTTTAGTAGCATTGGTTGTGTGGTAGTTATAGAGGTTCTGACTCGATCGATAAGACGTATTACAATAATTAGCATAATGCATATAATATAATAGAAATAATAAGCGTAAATTAGTTTCGGCAGTTTACCCGGTAACCCAAAATAATAAACTAAGGCATCCTTGGTATTAATGTTTTCACGTTTTTTATTTACGTAACAAGTATTAGAAATTTTATATTTATAAAAATTTATAGAATTATATTTTTCGTCTTTTAGTCGAGTATTAAAATAATAATTATTATTATTTCGTCTTTTTGTCGATGTCTAAGAAAATACTTGGAATTACATATATTTAAATGTATTTTAGTTTATTTATCAAATCTAAGTATATATATTATTTATTATTTATAAATAATATGTTTTCGTCCTTTTTATCAAGTTTTACGAAAATTAGTTTTTACAAAATATTTCTAAGTATAAATTTTTACGAAAATTATGCATGACCCGTTTGTATACATCCGTTTTCCAAAGTCATAGACTTTTATCCCAAAACACTTTCCAATTATATTTCACACTTCATGAAAACGTCAAATCTCTACGTTATAATCCAAAATTAGTTTCCATGGTCTATTTACCACTTTAAGTCCATATGATTAAAACGCTTAGAATAAATATAAGTTTTGTACATATTTACGTTACGATATTAATAAGTCTAACTTATAAGTTTAAAAGAAGTAATATGCCCTTATCAAAATAAGTCGAAAGTCTAATGGACCCTTATTGGGCTTTTAGGACCAATAAGCCTGAATGAATGATCTGAAATGCAATAAGACCCAAACTAGTCCGACAAGTAAGAAAATAAGCACATATGGGCTTATTTATTAAGTCCAATAAGCTTAATCTTTTATTAGAACTCAAATAAGCTATGAAAATAAGTTGGAAAAATAAGACAATACTCAAATAAGCTTAAAGTTCAAATCTTTATGGTTTTTTTTTTGTGTTCGACGCGTATATAAGCACGAATAAGCTCACACGAGCTTATTTATAAGCTAAAAGTAAGCAATAAGTTTTTAGAAAAACATTTCTTTATAAAAGTACCACCACGACAACACAACTAATCTTTCCCTTTATTTATTTTGTATATTTCGACCCAAACATAAACCCTTTTAGGGTTTATGTAAATTTTAAAGCTTTGATTTTTATAAAACGATTTGTACAACTAGTTTCTAGACATAATAAGGATTAAGAAATACAAGTATAATTTAGAAAAGATGAACTTACAAAGATGATGGATTAGAAGATGATCAAAGATTAAAGAACACCCCAAATGATGTTCTAAATACCCAAATAACTATAAGAATCAACCCCGAATAATCTTTATCTTTAAATGATTTTGATCAAAATTAAATGGTGATGTTTGCGTGGTGTTTGGTCGCGGACGAGCAAAGAAGAGAGGGAGAGGGAAAGATTTTTGAGTTTGTGTGTTTTTGTTGTGAGAGAGTTTATGGATGAATGATGGAAACACAATGCACCTAGACTCTTTATGCTTGGATCAAAAATGAAATCCAAGGCTACCAAAATATTAAGGGAACATACAAGCTAGTTTTTAGGTGGTGTGTTGGTGTTGAGGGTAGCGAACACAAGCAAGTACAAGGGGGGATTTTTGAAATTTGAATTTTTGGTTCATGCATGAGGGACTCCTAAGACCTTAGGTATTTTATTTCATGTTTGGAATTTTTTTTAAATATCGATTACCGTTTACGCAAAAACTAAAAAACGAGCAGAACTCAAAAGAAAATTCTAAAAATTTAAATATTCAACCAAAACGTAAAAACGCAACAACTTTCGAAAGACTACTTTAATTAGCAACCCAGAAAGCTTCCGGTAATGATTCTCGGTTATACACGGGTAAACTCCCCGATTTAACGTAAAATTACACATAATCACAAAAGTCAAACTGAAGTACGAAAAGTCAACTACAAAAATTAGAAATTTTTACGGGATGTGCCACTAATGGACCTAATAAGTAACTCATACAACTAATCTAACAATATTTGACCAACCACCACCTTTTTTCCATTTCTATTCCTTAAGTCATATAAGTTTCAAAGAAAATTACTGTTTTGGTACAATATTTTTTTGTACTTCCTCATTATGGTCAACTTTTTAAAATCTTTCTAATATGGTCACGCTCAACTCCTCAACTGCTCAACTCCATTCATTGTTCGCCACATGGCAATTTGCAAGTACATTTTACCTTGGGTTAAATCCAGGCATGACCCACGATTGTGGCCCACAATACTCAACCACTACTTTGTGTTATCTCTTATCAATTGCTCAACCGACGGCTGCTCAACCCACAAATGCTCAACCGAAGACTATCTACCTTTTTACATTTTGCTAATAGTGTTAAATGTCCAAAATACCCTTATAACTTTTTTTTTCTCTCTTTCTTGTTTATCTTCTCAAATCCACCCAACCAATAATCATTTCTTCTTTTCTTTCATTTACTCGATTTTGATTCTTTTCACACAAATAAAGAGGTTGCTACTAAATACCAACTTTACTCTTTCTATATTCTCCATATTGTTACAGTAATTTTTTTTACACATACAAACTTTTTCTAACTTTTTATGTCTCTAAATACCAAAAACATCATGATCTAAATTTCTGAACTTCCAACAACCAGTAGCTTTTGCCATATTCCCATAAAACAACGGCATGGACCACTATTGTTGTTCGTCATGTCGCCGAAAAACATCGCCACGGACCACCATTGACTCGCCACATGTCGTCGTCATAAGCTATCGCCTGCTGGAATCTTATCCGAAATCACTACATCAATTTAAGTATCACTTATGCTAGATCTCACCACCAATGGAAGTAACCACGTCCAGTGGGTTATGACATTCCGGTAATGGTGTTTCAAACGCCTCCAGCAACGGTTGAGGTGGCTTGACCCGAGGTGGCGGTGGTTGTTGTGGGTTATGCCGTTATGGCTAGTAAGTCTGTAACTATGATGTTTTTATGTTTTGAGAGGATGAGGGTATAAATTATTTTTAAAGAGAAGAGAAATTATTGTTAGGTTTCTAAGGAGTTTGTTTTTTTGATCGTGTATGATGAGTTAATCCCAACACTTTAGATCTTTGTTTTATTAATAAAAAAGAAAAAGAGTATTTAGTGGTGTGAATGAAATAATAGTGGAGCAGCAGCATGAAATAATAGTGGAGCAGCAGCAGGTTCCGGCGGCGAGCAGGAGCAGGTTCCGGCGAGCGCCGACGGCTAGAAGCAGCAAGTTGAAAGGCTGTGGTCAGTGGTGATGGTGATTAGAGGAAAGGAGAGAGAGAGAGAGTAAAAAAGATAAAGAATGAGGGTATATTCGTCATTTAACCTAAAAGTTAAGTATTTGGTTGAGTATATTGCGGGCCACAATCGTGGGTCATGCCTCCATATGAATTGTACTTGCAAACTGTCACGTGGCGAACAATTGATGGAGTTGAGCAGCTGACAAGTTGAGCGTGATCATATTGGGAAGATTTTCAAAACTTGACCATAATGGGGAAGAAAAAAAGATTTTGTCTCTAAATAGTAATTTTCTCTAAGTTTCAACCAAGCATGCTATAATTCTTAGATATTCTTCTATTATGAGATAAGATGCATGGGTGT
>BQNB010075344.1:3458-31497 GCA_026074375.1 Tanacetum coccineum
ATTAGGAGTTTGTCAAACAAAAATAAACTAAAAATGAAAAATAAAGACACATCAGCGTCCCAAGAAGCAAACTTGGTGCTAAATGAAGTCCTGTTGGAATATGTTAGTTGGATTAGCAATATATACGACTAGAAATGTGTGAGTCTATTGGGGGGCACACACGTTAAGACATGAAAAGTACGTTTATTGTATATTTAATATATGTAACGATCGTTAGTTAACCGTTAGACGTTATTAACTAACTTAATACTCGTTAAATACAAAAGAGAAGGGCTTAAATGTCAAAAACGAAAACCTTTGTCCTCCTCCCAAAAGTGGCAGATTTTGGAAGATTCTAGAAGTGGTGTGTATGCAAATTTTAGTGATCATGATGAGTATATGTGATAAGGTTGAAGAGTTGTGATAAGTTATGAACTTGAAGATTATCTTCAAAGTTATAGACTTGATCTACAACTAGGGTTGATGTGTTATATAAACACCCCTAACCCTCATTCTTTTGTTCGTCCATACAAAAAGAAAAACATACGACACTCATTATTACCCTAAAATCAAATTCGTTTTATCTCTCCCTTTTGTTTACTTGTCGGCAGAAACAAAAATCCATAAAGGGTTTTGACTTTCAAACTTACAAGGCTTGTAAACAATTATATAAACCTTGTTGGTTTATTCTCTTTCTCTGCTTAATAAAATCAATTCCAACGTAATATCAATTTTGATATTCGAAGTGGTTTTGAAGCTGCAACAAGACACAAGTTTGTTTGTTTGTTTATTCGTGAAATAACGACTAGCATCGTGACGTATTTGTTTGACGTGTTGTGTGAGCAACCATAGAGGTGGAAATTTATCCACTAGTCTCAAAGGTTTAGTTCCCGTTTGATTCGTGTAATTATTCATCAAGAGGTTAGATTTCTCATACTCTATTATGTTTATTGTGTGTTAATCATATGTGCCAAACTAGATCCATATCCGTTGCGTACTCGTAGTTAAATGGTTAACTAGTTGTTAAATCCCAACAGTGGCATCACGAGCCAACTCGTTTGGTGTTTTATGGGTTACACACATATTAAACACGCTAGGGCTGCATGAAATCTTGATTTATTTATTGTTTTATTAGAAAAATATGGCAATGATATGAAATCCTTGCCATAAATAATGAATAAACACCTAGAATCAATGCTAATGTTACTTGATAATAAGAAGAATAGATTAAAATTAAAAGTTAATTAAGCTGCCATGTTATTCTATTCTTGATTTATCTCGGCCTTAAGACTCACAAAATCATGCTATATGATGGATGTGGCGCTCTAGGTACTTTAGCAGAAAACCTAGTGAGAGTCTTATGGTTCTCCAATTGGGGAAGACTCTTTTGAGAACTCGAGGCATTATATGATTTACTGCTTTCAATATAAGAGTCTGTCTTCACTTCTACTCTAATTTTCTGTCTGTTTTAATTGCTTATATGTGATATGCCATGTGATGCTCAATATTTGCAAATAGACTTTATGAAACTCTTAAAAAACAGACTTATACTTATAGAGAAATTTGGATTGAACATGTCTAATATTACACACATATGCATACTCCTTGTGACCAGTTATGTGTTATTTGCGAAACCGGGGTTTTTGGACAAATTTAATACGGACATTAAACTATGAAATTTGATTTCTTGTGTAATTTTAGTTTTTTATATACGCAGTATGGGGTTAAATTGATCTTTAATCTTCTCCCGCCCCACTACATGCTTCGGCATATGAGGGAATTATTGGAATTACTTGTGTCTTCGGACACATGTAGGAGTACAATATAGGGTTTGATCAATTTGTAATTCTTTCCGCCATATTGGCAAATATAAAAATAATGTTAACAAAAGGGGTTTCTTAACATAAAATAGCATCATTAGTCAATTGGAAGTACGACTCACCCATTATTGACAAACTATAAGAGAAGTTTAAGGCGGGTTTAGCTAAGGCTCCCCAAAAGAAGTCAGGTTTTTAATATGCTTTGCGCTGACCTGTTTCTCCGCTTCTTTGTGCGTTCAAAATGGAGCTACCGAGAACATTTGACAAAATGATGTCTATACCAAAAAGGTTAACAAAATGTTTTTCTTAACTTGTGCTACAAGATGTTTTGCATGCTTCTTGTACACGTTTTTATCACATATTTTGTAAAGATTTATGTGTATACCTTATGTGAAGTTTTAAGTCTAGGCCAGCCAAAGTTAAGAACACGTGCATTTGGATTGACTTCTCTAGTCAGACCTCGGACCCGAGGCATAAGATGAGACGAAATATGCATTTGACATTACTATATGAGTTACTAATGTCATAAGTCTCATAAAACTAAAAGTTGCATTTACAATGCAATTAACGCACGCCGCTTTCCTCTTGCCCTACTTGTTTACACGTTGGTCAGACCTTTTGTAATAAGTGGGAGGTCAAGTTGGATCTTAGTCTTATTAGTAATTAATTGGGTAGTTAATTCTTTTAAGAATTTAATTATCGAAAATACTAGTAAATTAAACTTTCTATGTTCTGATTAATTGTGTTATTGCAACATAATTCGTAAATGAAAATATGTTTTCTTAAAAAGACAAACATAGTCTCTTTTTCTGGTAAGAAGAGTGAGACTTACTCCTATCTCTTCTTATTGATTGACAAGAATAAGATAGGGTTATAATTGAATTTTTCCTTCGATTATATATATTTAAACTCTTTTTCAATCTTTCATTATCCTTTTTCCGGTTCTGAAATTTTTGAAAGATAAATTACTTTGTGTAACTAGAGTACAGTTTGTCTATAGCTACCAAAATAATAACATCTTGCCCTTGTCACGATGTATGAGTTTAAACCGCAACGAGTAAAGAAAATTGCTAGCATGTCTTATAGGCATATTTTCTTGTACTCATTTCATTCCTTATAGTGCTAAACACCCTTGTAGCTAGGCAGACCGATAGAGGAGGAGTTGCATGCGAAAT
Source organism: Tanacetum coccineum (assembly GCA_026074375.1). Classification (NCBI taxonomy): domain Eukaryota; kingdom Viridiplantae; phylum Streptophyta; class Magnoliopsida; order Asterales; family Asteraceae; genus Tanacetum; species Tanacetum coccineum. Next base: position 6,433 of record BQNB010075344.1, read on the forward strand.
ATTCAAGTTAATGATAGCATGAATGGCTAGTCCCTCGTCTATATAAGTAGATCTTCATATACTATGTTCAATACCTAAGTACATTGCTACTTGTAGGCATTCAAAGAGAGTAGGAAAGTAAATAAATCGCTATTTGCTTTCTACTGGTGATGTAACACTTACAATGTTGACAAATCCAGTGGGAGCTTTGCGTTTTATTACTGAAAATGCATTCATGTAATGTTGTCCATTTCAGTGGGAGCTACAAGATTTATTTCTTTGTTAGTTGCCCATATTATTTCTAGCTTGCTTTGAAATAATTCATTACTTTCCGAATATGAACGACCATGTTTTTAAGAAAAATTGCATTTTATTTTATAAGATAACAAGTTGCCTTTCTGATGTCGCTTCCTGATATGTTATCTGTAGAATAATAATCCACACTTCCTTTATTAAACGTTATGGTTCAAAATCTACTATAATATCTATGACACTATCATATTGTTTATACATTCGAGCGCTTGTCGTATTGTATTAAATAATGTTGTCCCGTACACAAGTGGGAGAAATCTTAAATGTGTGCAAGGAACAACATATAACAATATGATTATTGGTTTCTCTTGACCGCAAGGTAAGAAAGCTAATAATTCTACTAGGACTTAAACACACAAGATGTTTGTTGCCCTATTACATTTAAATGTCAAGATATGTTATAAAGCTACTTCAGTACGTTGACTACATGTTTTAGTCAATATAATTATGGTTTGATTATATAATCATAATTATGAAGTATAAAATTAACTTGAAATTACTATTGAACTCAAAAGTTTGCGTTCATAATTACTTTAGTTAGAATAATTAGGTTCTTGTTAAGACATAATTATAAAGTCTTTGAATTTATCAATGACTCATAACATAAAGTAAGTAGTAAAACTGTTATGTCTTCTTGTTAACACATGAACAATAAGGTCCTTGAATTATTCAAAGACTTATAACGTATACTTGACATGTTCTGTTTTCTTAAAACACATGAACATAGAGTTATTGTACTATTCAAAGATATATACGTTATAGCATGCACTTGGTTTTAAAATACTTTGAATTCAATTTGGCTTGACCCAATTGGTGAGTATTTGATCCAAAGAGAATTAAGTTATCTAGGGAATTCTGATGGAGTCTCACAATTCCAATACTCATAGAATACCACACTATTATGGTATGTCTAATGCATTGAAACAAACTATATTCATATTGTTTGATTTCTGATAACTTTAATTGCTCTACCTCCAAAATCTATCAAGGTTAGAAATTTGCGTGTGTCATGGATACACTCTATATAGTTCCAACCTAGAAGGTATTCAAGACATTATCTATTTATAGATTGGGACGAATCCCATTATGTCTTGATTAAAGTTCTGAAATTTGTTAATATCTTATGAAGCATATTATTAACAAGCTAGAGATGAGAACTGTAACTTGTATTTTGTTGTCCCATTTAAGAACAATTTATTGTTGCTTAAATACTTGGTGTTTAGAGAAGTATCTCTTCTTACAAAAGTAAGTGGGAGTATTTATAAATCTTGAAAATATTCAAGAACAAAATACATAACCTTCTGAATTCACTTGTTGATGTCATACTAAGGTTAAACATGGAAATGTCGATCCAAAGTATAATGTAACTCTCATTCATAAATCCATAAGGATGCCTCATCAATGGAGTGATATTTTTATATCAATGCTGAGGAATATAAGTTAGAGGATCATTGTAAACCTGCTAACTAATAAGATGAATTATCACATCTTGGATCTGATAAATATCTTAAAACTATGAATGAAAAGATGCAGTCCTTAAAAGATAATCAATGTTTTGAGATTGATTGATCTTTCACCAAACAGTAAAATGTGAGGTTAGTATGAGTTTCTTTTGAAAAAAGGCTCATAAGGACAAAATTGTATACATATTAATGCCTGACTGATGACAAGAGTTTTTAATCTTACTCAAGCAATTGACTATGATTAAATCTTTCTTTTCTACACGCATTAATTATATAAAGATATGATTGTCATAAAAGTTTTCTTGAATCTGGATTATGGCGAATTAAGGATCATAACTCCTTCTTAATGATTACCTTACGAGGACGATGTGTAATCAAAGGGGTTATGAGTCTATATGACAATTAAGTTTTATAACTCTTTTCCTTATGATTACCTTTAGCGAGGACGGTGTGTACTCAAAGGGTTATGAGTTTAAAATAATCTGTATAAAGTATACAAGATAAAAGAATCCAAGTGTAGATTAGATCATGCATTTAGGAGACGAGATCTTAAGTTTAATTACAATATGATTTTTGATTAAATTAAGATAACCCTTGAGTACACCTAACATCAAGTGGAAGCACTATGTTTTTCCTTAAAATTCATATGTTGTGTAACATATAGAAAGCATCATTCCATCTAAGCTAGATGTTAATCCTTAAGATTGGTATGAGACATCACTTGGGAATTTTAGGAAATAAAACGAACGACCTTGGAATGAATGTTTAATGAAATAAACATATGCAAAAATTAAGTCCAACACAATGCAATACATCATTGAAGCAAGTCTTCAATGATATATTTCACTTGAGATAATTTAATACATGGATGGAAACCTTGTGTTTTTAACAAAGGATTCATCATGTATATCTATAATATTGTTGTATTGATACTAGGTTTTGAAAACTTTTTGCACAAGAACAAGATGAGCTAACAACAACAGTATCTAATTAAGAGTTTAGATGACTAATAATAACGGTATCTAATTGAGAGTGATTTAGATGACTGTTAATACAAATGTTTACGAATTATATAAGGTATAGTGTTGTTTGATGCTAGAGAATAATCAATTCTAGTTGAAGTAGGATTTAATCATTTATGATAAATCTGCTAACTAGATATGCTCATCTAAGAGCATTGTTGCATTACACAATAAAGAATAAAAATACTTTACATTTTAAAGAAACCTGTAAGACTGAACTGTCTATAGATAGGTATGTTGTTTGACTACAAATACCTCATAAAAGGTATAGTCACATTTCCATACTATGATTCTTGCAATAGTATGCAAATATACATACGACACTTATCATAGCGTTCAAATTCTTCACAAATTTGTGAATTTAAAGCAAGTATTCGGAAAGTTTACTTAGATAACTATTTAGCTATCTTGTAAATAAGTAGTTAAGAATGTTAGAAATATTGGACTTCAACTTGCTAATTAGTTTCATGCATATCTATTTTAGTATTTTGATAATTAGGATTTTAAGATAATTTTTATTTTCTGATGAATAAAGATACTTGGTATTTGTTATTCATTCATATAATAATTGTTATCCTATATTTGCATGTTTAATTCTTGAATAATTTTAATTATTCTAAATATATCCATTGTCGGTTAACAATATGGGAGTATTGTTACATAAGGCAAATGAGAGTGTTTGTTATATTCGTTGAATATATGGATGGTTCCCACCAAACTCATATATTACTCACAAGGGATGCGTATTGGACACCCCAACTTTCAAAAATTACTTTATGGATCCGTTGTCATAAGTAAAATTTCGAAAAATGGTTAGTTAAGTCATCCTTAGTCTTGAGAATACAAACAAGTTCTGGTATGCGTGGATTTTACTTTTTAATTCTAAGTCAAATGCCAACCTGAAAATGGTAGTTATAAAGGCTATTATTGGAAGTGATATGAAGCAGCATTCATAACACTTGTATTCAACAAATAATTTGTTCCTCCACTTGATGTGCAGTATGATACCATTGGCGCCTCTCCAGAATTAATCAGATAATTGTGTGGCTGCACCCAAAGGGTATATTGTAAGATATGATTCTGATTGAACATTTGTAATATATCTGAATTAAGTTCTATAACAAGAATCTAAATGGTTAAACTATATGGAATGAGTGAGGATCCATATCTATGGTTTAACGGTATTTTAACAAAGGGATGATTATAGCAAGAGATACATAACCATGCTACTGAGAATGTTTATGAAACTTGATCTCAGACACTTTTAATTTTAAAAACGAATGTGAGTGTTGCTAGAAAACGTTTCCGTCGTTAGGTATATGGGTGTTCCTGCTACACTCCAACGCCCAAGTGAGAGAGCTGTTGGATATGAAGTTGGATAGCACCTATACACTAGAAGTTTGTGAAGCTAATGGGGCACACCCGTTAAAACCCGCTAATGCATTTATCTTCAAGGAATGTTTCTAAATGATAAACCAAGGACCTAAATGAGCTAGACACGAAACCCTATGGTCCCTTAGTGAAGTAGCCGGTCATAGAGTATTCTAAAGGATGTCTAGATACATTTTTATGAGATAAGGAGGGAAGTAAGAGTTGTGATAAGGGTAAAATATTTAGTTCCGCAACTACATGATTTTGTTTTTTAGTTGTATAAACTACCCCTAAATCCCAGGCTATTGTAACACCACCTACTCATTACAACCCAAAATAAAAAAAATTGGATCCTCCTATTCCCTTCACAGCCGAATACTCAAATCCCCATTAGGGTTTCTTTGGTTTTCGGTTCTTTATTTTCATACTCTACTGGTTTTTGGTGATCCTTAAAAGGGATTGCTAAGTGTGATTTGATTCCCACAGGTTACGTAGCAGATTAAGCTCTTGGTTTAGTTGATTCTCAGACGTGACAAGCAATAGTTCTCTTTTCCTGAAACAGATTAGGTTTTGGTTCATTAAATTTCAGTTCATTCTATCTATTTTGGTTGAACTGAAATTGGTGAAAATCCTAGTTCTCTTTTCCTGAAACTCGGTACAGAAGACTTGAGGGGCTTTACATGGATGGAAACCTTGTGTTTATAACTAAGGATTCATCATGTATATATTATATTGTATATGAGACTCGTTGTTACTTTTGCACAAGAGCAAGATGAGCTAACAACAACAGCATCTAATTAAGAGTGTTTGGATGACTGATAACAACAGTATCTAATTGAGAGTGATTTAGATGACTGTTAAAACAAAAGTTTACGAATTATATAAGGCATGGTGTTGTTTATGTACACATGATGCTAAAGAATAATCAATTTTAGTTAAAGTAGGATTTCATCATTTATGATAAATCTGCTAACTAAATATGCTCAGGAAAGAGCGAGAAGCATTGTTGCAATACACATTAGAGAATGAGGATACTTTACATTTTAAGAAACTGTAAAGATGATTGTCCAAGATAAGTATGTTGGTGACTCCAAATACCTCATAAAAGGCACTGTCACAGTTCCATACTATGATTCTTGCAATGGTAGGAAATATACATACGACACTCATCATATCGTTCAAATTCTTCACAATTTGTGAATTTGAAACGAGTATTCAGAAAGTTTACTCAGATGACTATTTAGCTGTCGTGGACAGAAGGAGTTGAGGATGTTGGAAACATTAGAATTCAACTTACTAATTAGTCTTATGCAAATCTGTTTTTAGTAATTGGATAATTGGGATTGTAAGACAATTTTATTTTTTGATGAATAAAGATACTTGGTATTTGTTTTCACTCATATAATAATTGTTTATCCTATATTTGCATATTTAATCCTTGAATGATTTATCATTCTAAATATGTCCATTGTCGGTTAACAATATAGGAGTATTGTTACATAAGGCAAATGTGAGTGTTGGTTATATTCTTTGAATATATGGATGGTTCCCGCCAAACTCATATGTTATTCACAAGGGATGCATATTGGACACCCCAACTTTCGACTATTTACTTTATGGATTCGTTGTCATAAGTAAGATTTTAAAAATGGTTAGTTAAGTCATCCTTAGACTTGAGAATACAAACAAGTTCTGGTATGTGTGGATATCACTTTTTAATTCTAAGTCAAACGTTGTCCTGAAAATGGTAGTTATAAAGGCTATTATTGGAAGTGATGTGAAGCAGCATTCACAACATTTGTATTTAAGAAAGAATTTGTTCCTCCACTTGATGTGCAGTATGATACCATTGGCGCCTCTCTAGAATTAATCAGATAATTGCATGGTCGTGCCCAAAGGGTAATTCAAGATGATTCTTAATTACATTTGGTATATCTGAATTAAGTTCTATAACGAGAATCTAAATGGTTAAACTATATGGAATGAGTTAGGATCCATATCCATGGTTTAACGGTATCTGTAACAAAGGGATGATTATAGCAAGAGATACATAACCATGCTACTGAGAATGTTTTTGAAACTTGATCTCAGACATTTCTAGTTTTAACAATGAATGTGAGTGTTGCTAGACGTTTTCGTCGTTAGTATATGGGCTGTCTGCTACTCCAACTCCCAAGTGGGAGCTGTTGGAATATGTTAGTTGGATTAGCAATATATACGACTAGAAATGTGTGAGCCTATTGGGGGGCACACACGTTAAGACATGAAGAGTACGTTTATTGTATATTTAATATATGTAACTCGTTTATATTTATTAAATATATAATATGTTTCACGAAATATATATAACGATCGTTAGTTAACCGTTAGACGTTATTAACTAACTTAATACTCGTTAAATACAAAAGAGAAGGGCTTAAATGTCAAAAACGAAAACCCTTGTCCTCCTCCCAAAAGTGGCAGATTTTGGAAGATTCTAGAAGTGGGTGTGTATGCAAATTTTAGTGATAATGATGAGTGTATGTGATAAGGTTGAAGAGTTGTGATAAGTTATGAACTTGAAGATTATCTTCAAGGTTATAGACTTGATCTACAACTAGGGTTGAGGTGCTATATAAACACCCCTAACCCTCATTCTTTTGTTCGTCCATACAAAAATAAAAACATACGACACTCATTATTACCCTAAAAGCAAATTCGTTTTATCTCTCCCTTTTGTTTACTTGTCGGCAGAAACAAAAATCCATAAAGGGTTTTGACTTTCAAACTTACAAGGCTAGTAAACAATTATATAAACCTTGGTTGGTTTATTCTCTTTCTCTGCTTAATAAAATCAATTCGAACGTAATATCAATTTTGATATTCGAAGTGGTTTTGAAGCTGCAACAAGACACAAGTTTGTTTGTTTGTTTATTCGTGAAGTAACGACTAGCATCGTGACGTATTTGTTTGACGTGTTGTGTGAGCAACCATAGAGGTGGAAATTTATCCACTAGTTTCAAAGGTTTAGTTCCCATTTGGTTCGTGTAATCATTCATCAAGAGGTTAGATTTCTCATACTCTATTATGTTTATTGTGTGTTAATCATATGTGCCAAACTAGATCCATATCCGCTGCGTACTCGTAGTTAATGGTTAACTAGTTGTTAAATCCCAACAGTCCTAGTCTGATGCATTCCAAACTATATGCTACCAACACTGCGAAATCAGTGAGGCATGAAACAAACAGAATATTGTCGATGCTAAACCATAAAACCAGATAGAGAGTAGATGCAAAGCACATAACGAAGTAGAGGTAAGAGAGTAGACCATGTAAGTGCAAAAGCACATATGCATGCGGAGGAAAAATAGTAAAACACGTAGGCAAGTGCATAGCACAATCATATAGACCTAGACAAATACAAAACAACACGGCGTGGAACTAGATGTGGAACCAAGGTCCCAACCAGATACATATGTAAAACCAAACCAAGTTGCATGTTGATGTAGAGATGCACCATATAACTACTCAAGACATAATTAGATTAATTATGATCGTTAACATTCCATTATCAACGCAAATCATATTACCAAACCATAATCCATTACAATTCGAACGAATGAAAGAATACCTATGGATGTAATGCTCTCTAAATCGGGTGATAATACTAATACCGGAATCTTGACATAGTGTAATCAAAATTACCAATCGATACATGTTAATTTTATAAGTACAATGAGAGATGAGTTAGGTTTAAAATTAAATGTGTGATGTGTGGTACTTCTATACTTAAAAATTAAAAATGAATGTGTGACGTGTGGTACTTTTATCTTTTATTCCTATAGGCACTAACCAAACACACCGATAGAATTTAAAACTGAAGGATAATACTAATATGTATAATACTCCTACTAATTACCACAATGAAAACAAGGACTTTCCTTTTATCGACTATCCATATGTATAATCATACCCTTTTACAAACAAAACACTCCTAATTTATGAAACCGAAAATCAATCAAAAAACAGAAGGTTATACATTGTAGGTGACATATCAAAATATGATAATGGAAAATTATAAAAAATTTAGTTAGGACATGTTTGACGTAGTTGTAGAAAAACTCTATATAAGAAATTGGTTAAGGATTAAAGTTTTAGTATGTGCCATCAAGGGTGTCAACGACCCAAACTCAGTTAACCTCGTTTGCTTCAAACCGAATAAGCTTATTTGAGTCGAGTTATATGGGTTAAGAAACACTATTTATATTATCCAGTTTAACTTGATATACTATAGTTAGTTTTGGGTTGAAATTTCTACACTTATTCGGGTTTTGGATCAAACTAAATAATCCGTATAATACATTTCTAAAAACTTTTTCATATATATCTTGTAGTTTTTTTTAAAAGGTACCAGCTTTTTATTTTTATGTTATGATAGGATTTATTCGTGTTACTTCGAACCTCGAATAACCGGACCCATTGAACCTAGAACCCGCAAAACATAAACTCTTATCGAAGTCGAATAGTGGTGACAGTTCTTTTTTCTTACGAAGCATTATTAACCTGATCCATATAAATTTTGAACCAGTTCAGCCAAATAACAGCGTACCTTGCACGATCTGTGTTTTAGGCTACCTACAACAGTCGGTCGTCCGAGTAGGTTGACCTACACCTGACTCAGTCGCCACCATTGAAACCCGCCACCCCGACTCGGTCGACTTTTAAATTTTTAGAGAAGCGGGTCGAGGTCCCAACCAATTCGTAAGAGCAATATCAAAGCCAAGAATTGTACGTTGGCATTTTAAAAATAATTTAAACATATCTATCCTATAAATACCATATTACTTCTTTATTTTTATTCACAAATTCAAACACATTCTCTCTATACACTTTTACACATTTCATCTACAGAATGTCTTTCGATCTATTCTTTTTTACATCCTCGGACGATGAAGTTGAAGTTAATAGTGAGTTAGCGTTTTTACGGAGGCCTGCAGTGCAGTTATTCAAGCTTCAAAGCAAAAATCCCACGAAACCATGTAGACAGGATCGTTACAGTGCTCATGATCGTCTAGTGGCGGCTTACTTCTCCGAACACCCACAGTTTAACAAAGCAACATTTCGTAAGCGGTTTCGAATGAGCCGAAAGCTATTCACACGCATTGTTCAAGAAATAACCGATCATTGTCCTTATTTTCAACTAGGTGGTGATTGTACGAGAAAAGTTAGCATTTTTCTATTGATGAAGTTTACTTCCGCAATTCGTCAAATGACATACGGCTCCGTTCCTGATGCTCTTGCCGAATATCTACAAATGGGTGCAGCAACAGCCCTGACTCTCTTAGCTTTCTGTACGGCTCTCATGGAGTTATATGGAAACGAGTATTTGCGAAAGCCGACATATAATGATATCGAAAAACTCTAAGCACAACACGAGCAAAAGCACGGGTTTCCTGGGATGATAGGAATTATTGATTGTACGGATTGGTCGTGGGACAATTGCCGAATTGCATTAAAAACTCAATTTTGCAGGCGTGATCACGGGGGAGATCCATTCATTCTATTGGAAGTGATTGCCTCCCAAGACTTATGGATTTGGCATGCGTTCGTTGGTGTCGTCAGGATGAACAACGACATGAACGTTTTACAGCAACCCCTCTTTTCAATGATCTCAAATCTAGGAAACACCGGATGTTCCATTTTTGGCTAACGACGTGAATTATACAAGCGGATATTATCTTACTGACGGGATATATTTGAAATGGTCCGTTGTTATGAAGTCCATTTCAAATCTGGGGGCGAATGATACAAAAAGAATAATGTATAAGACCGCACACGAAACAGCAAAGAAAGATGTGGAACGAGCGTTTGGTGTCTTAAAGAATAAAGTGGCGTATACTTAAACAGCCGGCTCGAGGGATGACGTTAAGTAAAATAACGGATATAAATTACACATGCATCATATTACATTACATGATTTCGAGCAGACGACCTCTCAGAATTTTTTTTCCAGATGAGCACCCGTACGAACCCATGAAGAAACGTTACAGATGATTAAAGAGATACACGACAAAATAACTCATCCAAGCCTAAAAGCCGATTTAGTGAACATATTTGATGTCGAACAAATCAACACTAATTAGTCATTTTATTTAAATTGTTATTTTAGTGTTTTTAATTTTATTTGAATTACTAGTTACAAGTCCCGTTCACGCACAGAGTTTATACATGAATTAAATTTATTTTAAAAGTTTAGTTTAGTGTACGAACATATGAAAATTTGCTCGTGTTTAAAATTTTAGTTCTTGCGGAAAAAAATTCATTATGTATTAATATCGATTTATATTTTGTTAAGATTTTTGTTGGATGAATGATTTAACTTTGCTTGAGTGACGTGCATGGAGGTTTATGTTGTTTAAATTTAACTATTGATATCATGTTGTACACAATATGTGAGTTTAATAATACACGATGAACGTTGATAAAGTTAAAATATAAAGGTTTTTTTAAATGTATTTCCAGATATCCTTATATAAACATTAAATAAGAATTACATTAGTCGTTGTTATAAGTACAATCGTGTATATTTGTTTTCATGTCATAGTAATTCGTGCTTACATTTGATATTTATATTCTTGTTAGTAATAATTTAGCCGTACGTAATATTCAAACCCGAGTACGCATGAGATAAACTTATAAAATAGAATAACAATGAGTCATTATTGAACGTGTATAGTATAGTAAATTTCTTTTCCGGATATTCTTACATAAACTCATAAAGAGGAAAAACATGAGTTGTTTGTATACGTACAACATCGTGTATTTATTACATAGACAATAATTCGTGCTTTCAATTTAATTTTAATAATCGTGTGCATATATATGTTGTATTTTTGAAACAACATATATGTTATATATTTTAAAAATATAAAGTCTAGGGATATAAATTTTAAAAGGTTATTTGTTTATTCTTTGAAGGTATTAAAAAACATGGAAGCTTATAAATTTACACTTAACATCATATAATTTATTTAAACTTCAACAACTAAAGTTTTATTAATTTCATCCTCTTTTTTTTAGTTTTTGTTTTTACAATTTTGATACATACATATATATATATCATATTATATTTTATATATTTATATTATATATATATATGTGTGTGTGTTGTGTGTGTGTGCTTTGTGTGTGTGTGTGTGTGTGTGTTGTTTATCCTCCAAATTTGTTCACCAAATTTCATGTTTGGGACCAAATTTTTGTTGTTCGGTAACCTTAAAGTTAAACTTTAATAGTCCAGTAACCCAAATGAACAAAAAAAAAGTTTAGTAACTTAAGCGAACAAAAGTTGATAGTTTAGTAACCTATTTATCTAAAAACCCTATAATTCTTTATTATATAAAAGTTTATGTAATAGTTTTTTATTATTAATGAATTTTAATTTTATTCTTAAAAAAAATTAACAAGATGTCGGTCGCTCTTTACTGTGCCTAAAAGGTCACATGTTTATCGCAAAAAAGAAAAAGCTGAGATGACAAGAAAGATATAGATGACATGGTGTCACTAATGAAAGTAGCCTTAAAGCTAGCGCTATATCATTTTGGTTATGTTTGGCAAAGGGCTTATTGAGGCTTATTGGGGCTTGAGCTTTTTAAATAAGTCGGCTTATAAAATAAGTCTCATTTGTCATGCGGGCGTATGAAAGAGCTTCTAAGTCATAAGTCTCTATAAGCCCCAGCCTCATAAAAGAGGCTAAAAACTTTAGCCCGAGCTGTTGAACCTTAAATTACTTATATACCCATAAAAATATCTAACATATATACCACAAACTCATTTTATTATATCTTTTTTAGTAATTTTGCAATAATAAGCTTTAGCCTTAGCCCCAACCCCAACCTTAACCCCAGCCCATTTGCCAAACAAGTTTACAAAAATACAATTTTCACTTTCGACTTATAATATAAGCGTAGCCGCAGCTCCAGCCCAACACAAGCTTCGACGTCAGCCCCAATCCATTTCGCTAAACATACCCGTTATGTTTACTTTTAACGAAAGAGAGACTTGAGCTGCCTATACAAATTTTAAAAACCCAGAAAGTATGATTACACAATCATGACATACATTATCCAATATTTTTTGTTATGTAGACTTACATTCAAATTCAAATGTATTTTGGGCAGAGATACAAAAATAGCAAGCAGGAAGTTATATAGGACACACGTGTAGTTTGACGCTCCTCCTATTTTCTCTGTCACTATTAACGTGTCACTCATTCGTGAGTCCTTATGGCCACCTCTGTATCTATCTTGATGTCCTACAAAACCACCTCTCTGATTGTCAAACACATCTCCGACTCATCACTTATCCTCGTACTTAACAAGGTACATTCGACTTACCTTTTTTTTTTTACTTTATGACTTGCGCTTTTCGATTCTGGAGTAAAACATCCTTTTCTATGTATGCATGTAAACTGTTCCGATGATTTGTCTATCTGAAATGATACTTAGGCAGCATTTAGTTAGAATTTTTTTCTTTTTTAGTTTTCTATTTTCAGATTTGTAAAAAAATAGGGGATTTAATTTTTCACACAAAAACACGTGCATATGATATTTGCTTTCTATTCTCGAGAAAACAAAGGCCGAGGGGAATAAGAAAAACAAAAAAAAAAAGTGTTTTGCAGTTTCCACTGTTGAAGTTCGAAATGCAAATTTTTTGTTTGTAGAGAATATGATGGGCAACATTTAAGTGAACGTAATCTCTATTTTCTTTGTTTTTTACAAATCATTTTGTAGAAAATAATGGTGTTTCCTCCCGACTAAACGCACCCTTGTTATCGGGCTCTTTTTGTATGTTTCTTATTTTTGCTATAAAAAGTGGCTATGTTATGAAAGATTTAGTAAACAAAAGTAATTATTGAGTTGTTGTAGTGCACAAGAAACCGGTATATGGAATTTACTATTAATGTATATGTTATAAACAAGAATCGGTAGCTTTATATTTTGTGTTTAGATAAAAGTATCAAAACGTTGGGATTGCTCTAGTTAGGAACTTCAATGGGGCATATAGTTCTGCTTTGATGAGAAACGATTGGGAACTTTAGGGTCCTAAGGGGGTGTTTAATTTGTTTAAGCTTATTTATGGGCTTACATGCTTTTTGTTTTCGGGTTATATTTTATAAGCACCATATTTCTTGCTTATTTTGGGACTTATGGGCTTATAAACAAACTTATATAAGCCAACGAGTTTCGAAATAAGCCGAAAAAATTGAGCTTATGAAATTTAAGCAGAAAATATATAAGCTCATAAGCCCATAGATTACCCGAGAACATATAAGCTTGAATCAATTGGTTAATCAGTGGATATACCAATTGTATATTGCATAGTTGATTGACATGTACTTGATGTGTGACTTGTAAATCTTGATATTATTTGAAGAGTAAATGAGCAGGAAGTACATGATTTTAGTGTGTGTCCCAATTAAGTATGATTCAATATTGAATTTCTGAAATCCCAACTTGATCAAATCGCCTGATGGATGCTCTGCCTATTGAGGGCCTAGTACTTCTTAGTAATATGCTCCCTGTCTTGTATGGCATGATAGTCTTGGAGCTTTTAGGAGTTCTTTTGTAAAAAATGAGATCAACTAGGCTCATGGTTCTTATAGTGCCATTGCAAAGTTATTGTAGGTGAAAAGCTTCATAGGTTAAGGAATGATGGTATGTGAAATAAGGTTGTGGTACCATTAATATAGATATTAATTAATGATGGTCATGTTAAATAAGGTGTGGATAGCATCAATAGATGGTGGTGCCAACAACTTTATACTGTCAATAGCCCCTAGTGAGGACAGAGGACATCATCGATAGACCATGTTTGTCTAATGATAACTGTGAAAGAGGATCGTAGTTGGTCTATGTGCTCTGAGTATTTTAGTGATCATTTTCTCATACATGCCTCTATGCAGATGCAGGTTCTCCAGCTTAAAGGACCAAACTGTAACTAAGCAAATGAACGAAATGTAGATAGCTGAAAAATACTATAGCTGATAAATACTGAATCGGTGGGTACAATGTTGGTCATTTTGTTAAAGCCTTTCACACTTTTTAAAATATCATGTATGGCTGGTCTTAGAGGAATTGCTATTGTTATAAACACTTGGGTTGAGATTCTATGTGCTTCCATCTTCTTCAATATGAACATATTTTGGAGATTTGTGCTATGGACTGTTTCTTTGATAACTCTACCGGTCCGTGCTGTGACTGCACTTCGCAGAGAGAAACAGGTTAGTATCATCTTCATTCATTTCCGTCTATGACTGTCCTAAGATTCATAATCTATTGGTGCAAAATTTCATTATAAAGTACAAATAGGTTCCACATATGTATTCAAATTTCGTCAAGAGGTTTAACAACTAAAAATTCCAATTTGTTTCAAGTATGTAATCTTTTTTTGTTGAAAAATTGACCTGCAACGTATATCTATCAGACTCTCACTGGTTTCTGGTTACATATGTTGCCATGGCGTGGCATGGTGATTGCGTGAAATAGCTGCCGTGGTGCTCCAATTGTACTATTGTGATGCAACGTCAGCTATTATACACAATTGGCATGGTACTGGTTGCGGGTACGTTTCGTGACATTCTAACAAAGTTGAAACCTTGAGTGGTTAAACTTCTTAAAAGTTTGAGCAACCAAGGTTGAACGGCAATGGTGGAACTTGATTTCTGTTTGGCGACATTTGCCCTTGAGGAATCTATTTTACCAATTAAAGGCTTGTGCTTTTTATCCAATCAAAGTTTTTTCATATGGGTGCGTCTGAAAAAAAGATCCTGGAAACTCTCTGTGAAACATATGTGTAGTGTATGACAAAGCTTGTGCATAACTAAACAAAGAATTTATTATGAAGATTATTTTGTGCACAGCTTCAGGCACAAGTTGGTGAACTACAAGATAGAGTGGAATCTCTTGCATGGGATAGGAAGGAACTTCAAGAACATATAAGAATAGCCGTTAAAGAACATGAGGTGATGGAAATGATGTTAGTTGAACTTGAAGAGGAACATGATGAAGCATTGCACAAGATTAAACTCTTGGAGACCGAGGTATACATGATCACACTAATTGTCCAGTTTTGGTATGAACCAAAATTGTGAAAGTAATTGCTGCATTCTTGACAGTTGCAAGATCTTAAAGATGAAAACCTCCAGTTGAAAGAAGTTTACGGAAAATTACAGTGGGACATTGATACTCGAGTTGGTGCAGGCTATGGATATGACTATGGCCAAAAACTGAAGGATGCTAAAATATCTAACCCTAAAGATGGAGTATCACTGTGGAAATCCGATCATTACAAGGTCACTGACATTCTGATGCACAAAGATAGAAAATTTGATGCACAAATCTTACCTGGTGTCATGAACAAAAATCTGTGTACTGACAACGCTCTTGGAGTACGGAGGGAAGTAGCATTTTCACAAAGCCTCTTTAGTGCAGTGTTGTCACTGTTGGTAGGAATGATCATATGGGAAGCACAAGACCCGTGCATGCCATTAGTGACCGCTCTGTTTATGGTGGTTGGTATGTCGCTAAGGAGTGTTGTCCAGTTCTTCTCAACCATCAAGAACAAACCGGCCTCTGATGCAGTAGCTCTCTTGAGTCTAAATTGGTTCATACTTGGCACTCTCACATACCCTACACTTCCCAGGGTTGCTCGTTTAACAGTGCTTTTCTTCACCAAGTGATTGGAGCCGGCATTGGGTGGTTTTGTTTCTCATTATTGAGTGATAACAAGTTTCTTTCTGTTTTTACTGGTGTTAAATTTTGTACTTATCACGGTATGTGCAGGATGGTTTTTCTTTCGACTTCAAGTTTAGACCACTTAATGATGCATTATGAAAAGTCAGCGACCAAGTTAAGTTTTCTTTTTTTAACCGGTGCAAGCCAAGAACTAGTTGTGAATTGTTATGTAGCAGGTTGTTCTGTTTGTCTATATGCGAGTTTTCATGGACATTTGCTTCACTGTTGTATTTACAAGGGTCTGTATTTGTGTATAGTTTGGTCCGTTTGTAATCTTTTTTGTCTCTCCGACGTGTGAATACAGGTGTGGTTATTTGAAACTTAAGTTCCACATTGTAAATGCATGTTGGGGACCAAGAAGTGGTCACGACTCACGCGTGCGTCAAGTCTGGTTAACCCCACATGTGGACCATTTATCCCATTACTACTCCTACCATAATTGAATATAATGTTTCAACTCCTTGTGATAATGTCGAAAAGTCCATTTTTTAAGGAAGTAACCAGCGACTTTTTGGACAAAGCATCCATTTTGTAAGGAAGTAACCAGCGACTTTTTGGACAAAGCATCGATTGTGCATTTCAGCTGATTAAGGTCAAATCATGATGGTGTAGGAAACTTGTCCTTTAAAGTATGGGTACTCTTGATGACCTTGTCTCAAATCTCGACTGCTTTCATCCATGGGGTAACCATGGTTCTTGATTTGCAAATTTGACATGGTGACCAATTTTAGGCGTGGATAATTGAAATTTGAGGAACAAGAGTCCAATGGTATGAGTTCAGTGTTTTTGAATGTTGGTTGTTTTAGCTTTTGTTTGGCTACCATAAGGATCATTCTGGTCAAGGAAGCACTTCTGATTCGTGGGACATAAAACGTTCAGCAACTAGACTAATGTATGAGATGCCTTCTCAACAAAGAGAAGTGGAATCAGAAATCCAGGAATCATGTTATTAATCACAAGTGTTAAGCTTACAGCAAACAGTGTCAAGTTGTTATATCAACTGTAGTTTGTGGGTTCCGGCCTGGTTGACCGATGGAGAATGGTTTGATCTTACCCAAGGCCTTTTGGTCTAGTGGTATGTGTGTTTCCCACCAACCTAGTTGTGTGTTCAAGCCTCGCTGGAGGCATGTGCGTGATATATATTGTGTGATAGGTGGTATAGGGTATGACAAATTTGCCGTTTTAAAAAAAAATTAAAAAAATGGTTTGATCTTTGATGGTACATCGATGGTAGTTATGTGTTAGAAAGTGACTTATATTCTTCTAGGTGATCTTTATATTACTTTAGGCCGTTTGACTATTATGGGATGCTATATATATCCAATTATCTACATTGGTATATTCAGCAGTCCGAGTAGTAGAGTTCCCTACAATAGTTTGTAACAACTTGCTTTTAAGTTTAGTAGTTTCATAGATGTGTTCAAATATAGTATCAAGATGTGTTCAAAATGTTTTTTAATTCACTTGCACACAAGTAAAAAAAAAGAAGATGCTTGAGTCATTGCTGTCTCGGTAGTGTCATACCGCACGGTACAAAGTTATACGAACATTTGGGATTCACTGTAGAGAGACTAAATAAAGATGAAAGAATTGTCTCTTTTTGTGGATGTAAAATACACAGTTTAGTTAAGTGACCCGGACGAACAAATTTTGTGATCTTATTTAAGTCCTTTTGGTGCATTACTCACGGATCTCTCTTTGTGTGTCGTTAATAGGTGTAAATGAGCCTGATCTCGAGCTCTCGGCTTGTTTTAAATCATAGAAAGCTCGAACTCTGATTTCTCTCGTTAGTAACATTTATTTAGTGGGTTATGAAACCATTTGTAGAATGACATAGATGAGTATTTCTATCATCAATAATAGAAACATACTACGTAGTAATTCATTGAAGCCGCGGGATTAGTATATCAAACAATTAAAATAGGGAATACGTAGAATAATTAAGTAAAACAAGTTACGCGATATCAAATAGTTCGCACGAGTATTCATCTCCGAATTGCTTATTAGCTTTTTGAAATTTTGATAAATTGTTTTTCTTGAGTTTATAAACTTACACATCTGAGTCTATGGACTTTATAAGTTCATAAATTCTAGTAAACAAGTTCATAAGTATAGAAAATGAACTTGTAAAGATTATAATAAGTATGGAAGTCCATGAAATAATTTTTAACAAACACGTTATAGAAAGAAATTGTAAATAACCAGTTACACTTTTATTAATAAAATTAGATTACAAATATCAATAATAAAACTAATAAAAAATTAAATAACAGACAAAAAAAAGTAGATGAATACGACAAACTCTATCTTATTCACCAAGAATAAATCACTGATAAAATTAAAATTTCGATATCTTCCATTTAATTAAAACTATATTACATTTGTTGTGTTGTCTCCCCCCTCACATTCATTTTTTATTATTGTTATGAACAGTAATATAATATTAAACTAACCTTATGAACAGTAGTCCTCACTTCCTCACCTCTGCATTTTCCATTTTCCTTGAAGCTTTTTCTCCAAACAAAACGTGTCCTTTTTTGATGACTCATCAAATCTATTAACAAAAACCACAGATTCATCCACAGAAAATATTCATTTCTTTATAGTTTTCAGTTCCACCGCCTAAACCCCCCACACACACACAAAACACGCATTGTGGATTTATCAGCGACGAGCGAGGTCACAGCCGCTGCTACCGGACACGATTTGGGGGTTATTATATTCTGAGCAGCTCATCTTCATTTTATTTAGAATTTATCCATTCGGTAGCAGGCAATTTGGAATTGGAGGTGCTTTCTTTTATCTATGCATGTGTCAAGGGGTTATAATTTTTTTGGGGGGGTTTATTTGTGTTTAATTTTGCTGGTTTAAATCTGTAATTTTTTTCATTTTTTTAGAATTAAGGTTTCGGTATATTGTGGAATGCGTAAAACTTTGTTGTAATGTTCTGTTCTTTTTTTTCTTGATAATAGATTCGAATAATTCTTGGATATTCATTGCGAAAAGGTTAATTGGATACAAAATCTGGAAACTATTAAAATAGGAAACGAAATCTGCAGCAAAAAGATTTGCACATAGGTGTACTTTCAAAGTTGCATTCGTGTCTGCAGGTCACGCGAGCTCACATGAGTTCAAAGGCTTGGAAGTCATTTAGACCCATAAATCTCCTTACTTCATAGTTTGGGGGATGTAGGATATTGTCCTTATTTCCAGATTTAGTGCTTCAAGTGTCTCACTTTGAGACACGATATCTCATTCATGCTAACTCCATTTTGAATATACTTTAGCTTGTTGCGAAACTCTCTTCAAAGAGAACGCAAACCTACTAGCTAATACAAATATATATAACATATACAAATATTAGATACGTCCAAAGTTTGCACATAATCATTTTTCATAATATATTTTTCAACAATCCCCCACATGAATGAAGATCGGTCGAAAACACACGAAAGTTTCATGAAATTTCTACGGTTAAGTCCTGCATACGATAGGTAGGTGTGACCCCTTAAACTTTCCCTTGTGAGATGCACTTAGTCGTGTTCGTTATGGTCATGAACACTAGCCTAGTTCTGCAAGAGCTCTTAGAAATTGCGACCCCACAATTCCCTTCGAAGCGACCCCACTTCTCTCTCACATAGGTGATTTCAATTTGAATCATTAAAAACATATACTTTCATATTTCATATTGAATCGTTATGCTTTATGATTTCATCTTGAATCATTAAAGCTATATGTTTATCCTCTCAACAAGTCACATTGTTATAGGAATGGACTAGAAAGTTATAATATTAAATAACTCCCCCACATTAACGTGACTTCCCTCACATTTATATGATTAGGTTGTCTTATTGAACACAGATCTTGGGATCTCCAGTCACCTGGGTTCGGTTTTCCTTCGCATAAACTCATTCCTTTAAGGGCTTTAATCCTATTTCTTTAGATGACTTACTAGCTAACTCTTTGCTTAAGCCTTTCATAAAAGGATCCGTAATGTTCTCCTTTAATTTCACATAGTCAATTGAGATAACTCCTTTTGAGAGTAGTTGTCGCATGTCGAAGATGAAAGATATGTCTGGACTTTCCATTATATATTATGTTATGTGCTCTGTCAATTGTCGATTGACTATCACAATGAATACTAATGGTCGGTTTAGGCCACCTTAGTATGTCCTCTACAAATTGACATAGCCATTCCGCCTCTTTTCTGCATTTATCTAACACCATAAATTTTGATTATATTGTGGACTTAGCTATAACAGTTTGCTTGGAAGACTTCCAAGAAATAGCAACCCCTCCTAGTGTAAATACATATCAACTAGTCGATCTAGAATCCTTTATGTCAGATATCTAATTTGCATCACTGTATCCTTCGATAACAGCTAGATATCTATCATACTCTAGCCCATAATCGTGGTTGTATCTCAAATAATAAAGTACCCTAGTCATAGCTTTACAATGTGCATCACTTGGATTACTAGTATACCTACTTAGCCTACTAACAACATATGCTAAGTCAGATCAGGTACTTGTCATTAAATACATTAACATGCCAATAATTCTTGAATACTTTAATTGGGCAACACACCTTTATTTTTGGATAGATGCATACCGGTGTCAATTGGAGTTCTAGCTAGGCTGGAATCCTTCGCATTATGAGTATTAAGGA
Source organism: Tanacetum coccineum (assembly GCA_026074375.1). Classification (NCBI taxonomy): domain Eukaryota; kingdom Viridiplantae; phylum Streptophyta; class Magnoliopsida; order Asterales; family Asteraceae; genus Tanacetum; species Tanacetum coccineum. The sequence continues at coordinate 27,020 of BQNB010075344.1, forward strand.
TTTTGTCCACGTAATGTGCTTAACTTAACACAAGTCCATTTGGAGTTCGTATGATCTTTATTCCAAAGATCACATCAACCAAACCCATATCTTTCATGTCAAACTTTGATTTCAATATGTCTTTAGTAGATTTGATCATCTTGCCATTACTACCAATGATAAGCATATCATCAACATATAAACACAAGATTACATATCCACTATTTCTATCTTTAACATAAACACACTTGCCGCATTCATTAATTTTGAATCCACTCTCTAACATGGTGTGGTTAAATTTTTGATGTCATTGTTTGAGAGCTTGCTTTAAACCATATAATGATTTAATAAGCCTACAAACTTTTCTCTCTTGTCCAGGAGCTATGAAACCCTCTAGTTGGTTCATATATCTTTGTTCTTCAAAATCTTCGTTTAGTAATGCCGTTTTCACCTCCTAGGGGTGTTGCTCGGTTCGCTTAGTTCGGTTTAAAAAAAATTTGGGTCAACCCGAAAACCGAACAGAACCGAACTAGCTTTCAGCCGAACCGAAAACCGAATTTGAATTCGGTTTGGTTTCGGGTTGACCTGAATAATCCGAATTACACAATTTTTTTTAAAAATAATTACATATATATTTAGAAAAAAATATTTCAAACATAAAAAGTATTTTTTTATTAGGATAAAATTTTGATGGTATATATATAGAGGAAGGTTAAAATAAAAAGACAAATATTCGTGAGAAAGATAAAAAGAAAACCTTTTTTTTTTAAAGTTCTCGAAAAATTCTAAAAAAATTCCATTAAATCAGGTATGTTGGTGCATAAAACTTTTGTAAAAGAAGTTTTTCTAATTTTGAGTTTTTATACTTTTTTTTAATGCGCAAAAAAAAAAATTGATGCACAAATTTTTCGACTTGTTACAGTTTGATGCGCAATAAAATTTTGATGCAAAAACTCAAAAGAAGTTGGGTACAAAAACGAATTTTTGATGGGTTACAAAAACGAATTTTTGATGGAAAAAAAACGATTTTAATGCACAAACATTTTTGTAATTAAAATTTTTTCACTGGTAAAAACTGTATCCATCTTTTAGAAAAAACTTCATTTACCACACTTTTTCAAGCACAACATACACGTCTTGTTGAAATTTTTGCAGAATTTGTTGAGTAATTTTTTAAAAAATAAATCCTTTTTATCCTTTCTCAAGAATATTTGTCTTTTTATTTGAGCTCTTATCCTCTTATATTATAATATATATATATACTATTTATATAATATATAGATATATAAATATTCGGTTTTCGGTTTCTGATTGTCAAACCCATATCCAACTTGAATCCGAATTTTGTTTTTTCGGTTCGGTTCTGGTTTTGGCCAAATTACGGTTCGGTTATTGGATCGGTTTTTGATTCGGTTGGGTTGGTTTCGGTTTTGGTTTTCTGTTTCTTTTCGTTTTTCTTTATCTCCCCTATCACCTCGCATTTGGTGCAACATTCTAAAATTTTTAATGCTGGCAATAGCAAGTATCATTCTAATTGAGGTATTTGGTAACGGTCGTGAATAAAGTAGCAATGTAATCTAGACATTCGTGTTGGTCTAAATCCTTTGATTACCAATTTGCTTTGTACTTGTTCATATATAATATATTATCTTTATATATATATATATATATTTATATATTTATATTAATATATATATATATATATATATATATATTATATATATATATATATAATATAACATTATATTTATATATTGATTCTGCGTTTTCGGTTTCGGTTTTGGCCAAAGTCAGTTAGTTATGGTATCGGTTCAGCGGTTCTGGTTTCGGTTTTTGGTTTTTTGGTTTTTCTTATCACCTCTATCACCTCCATTTGGTGAACTTCTAAATTTCTTAATGCGGCAATAGCAAGTATCATTCTACTTGAGGTTATTTGTGTAACAGGTGAATAAGTATCAAAGTAATCTAGACCTTCGCGTTGTCTAAATCCTTTGATTACTAATCTTGCTTTGTACTTGTCAAGGGTACCATCGTCTTTCATCTTTTTCTTGAAGATTCATTTATAGCCTAGTGGTTTACAACCAGGATGTAAATCCATGAGCTTCTAAGTATGATTTTGTAAAATAGCATCTATTTCACTTTTAATGGCTTCATTCCATCAAGGCCCTTCTGAGGAAGTTTCTGTTTCTCGATAAGAAGTAGGTTCATTTTCTACATTAAAAGAAACAAAATCAGGTCCAAACAACTTCTCGGTTCTTGCCTTTTTGCTTATTTTAGGTTCAACCTCTTCTTCCTCTGTTTGATATTGTTTCTCATCTTGGAGATCATTATCATCTCGTTGTCTCTTATCTTGGACAACTTCTACATCTATTCTAGATGAGCTTCAAGTTTCCTTCGTTAAACAAGGAATATATTTTCAAATTAGGAAGCATTCCTTGATTCCATTACTGTATCCTTTTATATATCCATCTTTTTCGACTCATGTACAATCAAACGATAGGCACTGCTATTCTTAGCATATCCAACGAATATACACTCACATATTTAGGTTTAATCTTTTGGGCCTTGGGTGTCGGTATAGCTACCTTTGCTAGACACCCCAACACTCGTAAGTACTCATATGATGATTTTCTTCCCATCCATAATTCATAATGGGTCTCTTCTTTTTCCTTATAAGGTACCTTATTTAAAAGATAAGTAGCGGTTAAAATGGCTTCCCCCCACATGTCTTGACTTAAACCAGAATTTATCACCATGGCATTAACCATTTCTTTCAAGGTACGGTTCTTTCTTTCGGCAATACCGTTTTGCTGAGGTGAATAGGGAGCAATGAACTCGTGTTTGATTCCATGTTTCGCACATAGATCAACGAATGGAGACACATATTCACCTCCTCTATCACTTCGTACAACCTTGATTTTCTTACTAATTTGATTCTCAACTTCGTTTTATATAAAACAAACTTGTCTATAGCTTCATCTTTACTTTTCAATAAGTAAACGTAGCAATACTTTGTGCAATCATCAATGAACATGATAAATTACTTAGTTCCACCTTTTGTGGGTCGTAATTTCAAATCACATATGTATGTAGTATCATATCATGTTGTTTGATTTTTCGTTCAACCAATTTGAAAAATGATCTTGTAAGTTTGGCTTAAGTTTCAGACTTAAATTTTGAATCAAATGAAAATTTGGTATGCAATTAAATTTAATCAAATGACGTATTAAATTAAAATTTACATGTCCAAGACGAGCATGCCACACATTAGAAGACTCAATCAAGTATGCAGAAGAATTCATTTTATTAATATCATTCATAACGACCTTTACATTGAGCTTAAACATACAATTAAGGACATATCCCTTACCAACATACATTTGATGTTAGCCTTAATTATATTAAGTCAAACAAGAATGTTATCGGTCTTAGAAAGTCAAACTAGGTCTTGTATTGTAATAGGCTAGTCGGGTTCAACGGGCTTGGACTGTAATCTAATATTGTCCATGTGTCGGGCTCAAAGCCCAAGTTAAACCAAGCCCGACCCGTTTAGAAAGCCCAAGTGTCAAGCTAGTAAGGCATGGGTATAAATATAACCCTCTCCACACATGGAGAGGGTGTTGGTTATATTTCTATCTCTTGTAACTCACCACTCTTTTCTCTAATCTAATATTCCTCTTTTGTTTCTCTCTTTACTTTCTCTCTCTAAGTTTTCTTCTTATTTTCTAGCTTATTGGTAAAGGTTAGTGTTGTGTAATGGATTAAATTAGTGGGATAACATGTGGTACCAGAGCTAAAGGGGTGTTTAGTGTTTGTTTTGTGAGAAATTCGTGGGTTTTTTGTTGGTTTTTTTTTGTTCGAAAAAAGCAAGAAAAAAATCAACATTTGATCTTTGTTTGTGGTTTAAGGAGTTAAAGATTTGTACTTTTGGGCTAAGAACTATCCCTTGCATCATTACTAGGTGGTTTTAACATCATTTCGTAGCTTTCAAGAAAGTTTGGTGATTTTTTCTTGGCTGCGTTTTGACTAACTGAAGGGGTGTTCTTGATTGCGTTTTGCTTCATTCGTTGCGATTTGCCCAAAGACTTCTTGCGTTTTGTCTCAAAGAAGTCATTGCGTTTTGCTTAAACTTGCGTTTTGTTGCTGCGTTTTGCTTATTGAAGACCATTTTTGCAAGCAAGTACAAACGTTATGCTGCCCAAATCGCAACAAATCTTGCGTTTTGCCTAGAAGATCTTGCGTTTTGTTCATTGCGTTTTGCCTCAAAATCTTGCGTTTTGTTCATTGCGTTTTGTCTCAAGATCTTGCGGTTTGTCTTCAAACATTGCGTTTTGTTCACTGCGTTTTGTCTCAAGATTTCATTGCGTTTTGTCTCGGAACTCTTGCGTTTAGTGAAGACTGCGTTTTGTCTCGGAAATATTGCATTTTGTGTTGACTGCGTTTTGTCTTTACACAAGTGTGTTGCGTTTTATCCGACCAACTATTGTTACGTTTTGCTT
>BQNB010075345.1:0-17432 GCA_026074375.1 Tanacetum coccineum
TGCTGCCTTTCTGGTCCAAGTGCTACCCAAGCCCAAGTATCTCCTAGTCTATCATAGATTCGCAACCTGACTAGATCATTCATATCAATCATCTGGAGGTCACGAACTATCATTGTCAACCCTTAAATCATATCCTCAGTCAGCAAACCAAAATGATCAGCAAGGCGCGCAATAAAATGACCGCCAAACATCTAAGCTCCTTGCTTCCTCCCGGAAGCATATCTCCTCAAATATTGTGCCAACAGGTAATGGATGTTTAATGACCCCACATCTATGCTCCTAAGATAAAACAGATCGGTCGAGGTCACCTTTTTAGGTGCCTGACTCCTCCTATCAATGCTGAATGCAATCAGTCGGTGGCACAGCCTTATCAAAGGGTCTTTAATCGAAGTATAAGAGGGAACTATTCCTAGACAATCCCCATTAAATGAGATCCCAGTCAAGTAGGTACTCAGATCGCCTTTATCGGCGACCTCCCTAGAAATCTCGACCCAATACACCGCAAAACCATCAGAATCCAACTCTTCTCCCGTATGCAAACCCATAGCCAAGATAAACTGTCACCAGCTCATACGACATCTAGTCCCTCCTAACTGAAACTGTAGTGTCCCAGCAACATCTAAATCAAAGATTCCCTCAGCAATCCTAAACGTGCTGAAAAACTCTAAGATAAGCTCGCGCACGAGTGGTCCCCTAATCTTAAACAAATGTCTCCAGTCATGGCTAGTAAATATAACATGCCCTTAAGCATTAATGTGCTCCATCATCATCCTATCACTCACACCCAAATCCATCTCCTCAGTCAATCCACCAAAATCAAATGATTGCACTCTATGAACCCGTCTATCGAATATCCTCCCTAATCTCTCTTCGAAATCCAAAATATCAACATTTGTATACTCATGCCCCTTCTATCTGAGCCATGAGTGTCTCTGATCTCTTGGAGGTAGTGCTGCCATATTTGTAAAACTAAAACGTTATCAATACATAAGGACACAGATTTTAAATTTTCTGACTGAAAAGTGAATACGGCATATGGAATATTCAATACGTCGTATAGAGTTTTATAGAATACCCTGTATCCATAGAATAATCAATACGGAGTATTAAGGCACTTTAAGGTCAATACGCCGTATAGAAAAATACAATACGGCGTATAATGGATACGGTGTATTGCGGTGATACGACAGGTCAAAGAAATCAATATGGCGTATACGAATAACGAATACGCCGTATGGGGTCTCAAAGTGTTAAGGGTTTAAAAATCCAATATGCCGTATTCCATGACTGAATACGTCGTATTGGTTTTCATAAATTTTGGGGTAAAAATGTCCAATACGCTGTATCCATTTATCTGGATACGCCATATTGGGTTTGTAGTTAAAAAAATGAATAGGTTTCCCCATTCTTACCCGTTTGACAAAAAGTGTTAATATACCAAAAGACATCAAATGCCTCATAACTTATCATTCCAATGGGATAATACAAAGGTTTCAAATCAATCTTGCAAACCCCTAATTTGAAAAAAGAAAACCTAAACCCTAATCTTAAATCAAATTGAAAGAAAAAGGGAAAAAGGAAAAAGGGGTGTTTACCTTAGGATGAAGAACAAGATTAGTGCAAGAACGAGATCTCCTAATGATTTGGAACGCGGTGAAAAGATTTTTAATTGAATGTAAAAAATGTGTGTAAAACATATCTGGTGTATCGGTTGGGTTTTTATACCCAAACTAAATACACCGTATTGGTTTTTGTCCATACGTCGTATTGGACGAAAGTGTTGACTTAGTCAACTCAGATTAAAATATTTTGATACGGCGTATAGGCTATATGTCAATACACCGTATCCAGCTTGGGAGACCTTTTTTCTTGAAATAACAAAATAAAGAAAACATACCTTGGCCTTCGCAATTTCCTTGTGCAAACACCATCCTTATAAAACCGCTTGGGGTCGAAAGGAATGCTAAATGGCACATAGAAATCCTTAATGATAAAAATTAATGGCATCCCTTCGTAAAAACGCTTTTGAATCATGACTTCGATCATTAAATAATCTCCCATATTGAAAGATTTGCGATGAATGTCATGATTTGTTTCAAGATCCTCATCGAACTCATGGGACTGTGTATCAACATTATGAACACCATTATCCAATTGTTCAACAACAACATCATTAGAAGGTATATTGACTTCATTATTACCATCTTCCAAATCCGTTTTTAAATCGTTGACAGAAATTATTTTATAAGAAAATGAACTTTTGTCATAGATGACAGTGTAATCTTCATTGTCGAATTCGTCAAATGATATTCTAAAGTCAATTTGATTGTCGTCAAGAGGACTTACCGTGGGTTCGGATGAGATCTTGTGGTCAGTCGTCACCGCATCATTGAAGTTGTAGAATATGTTTTTTCACACAATCAAGCACACATACACGAAATATATAGAAGAGAGGAGAAAGGGAGAGATGGTGGAGGTGTTGGATAATACTTTGTTTATTTCACTTTCACATGTAGAAAACTCACACTCACCCCTAGCTCTATGTGTAGAGAGGGTTTATATAGGTCCTTTATGACTATGGTGGGCTTTTATGGGTCGGGTCACGGACTATTACATAGTTTAGCCTACCGAACTAGCCTAACGGACTAACTATTACACGCTTATATTGTCTAACTATTACAAGGCTCATGAGATCCATAATGATCGTCATTTTACTAAAAAATAAATTTTTAACAATGTCCCCCTAAGGGACAATCGTTGAGATCTCATAAATGATCAACACTTTCTGCATTTCTAACAATCTTCCCCTAAGGGGTGATCATAAAGATCTCTCTTTGTGACCTTGATCTTTAATCTTTAAAGCTTCATGTCTTGATCTTGAGTCTTTCTTGTGTAATAGTTGTGCTAGATCCTGTTGTTCCAATCATGCACTTGAGATCTTGATTTCTTTGACTTTGTCTTTTTTTACTTTGCCTTTAAGATCTTTCATCATTACTTGATCATCCTTGTAATACTTCTCCTTTTTGCGATCTTGTGTCTTTGGACCAACATGCTCATATTTTATGTCATCTTGAAAGTTGTCTAACAATCTCCCTTGACAATCTTTTTCTTGATAATCTTGATATCTTTAAGGAAGATGTTGAATATCAGAGTAGCGGAAGTCTTTATCTTGAGCTTTCTTGATTACTTGAATCTTTAAGTCTTTATTATGAGCATGTGGTTATGAATCTGACTCAACTGGAATGAGATAACACCACCATTTTATAACATGAAATCATAGGTTAGTAATAAGCACAGTTATGGACGAACATGGCTTTGTTATTCGTCAAGTATAGGTAACGTTAACCTTCGGTTCTGTGAGGACCGACCTGTGATCAGGTAGGTTCAATTTGGAAGAACCTCCTTGACAGGATTTCCAACTTAAAGTATTGGATCCTTAAACACGGATCGCATTAGATTCATCGTACTTGCTTTTTCTTGTTATATGAACATCTCAAAGCAGACAACACGATAGGAGTGAATCGGTTAGTTATTATCTTACCGATTGAGTCATCAATTCATAGACTGGACCAAATCGATATCCAGTTGACAAAAGTTTGATCCATATAGGATCTCACAAGTCACCTACCGCAGTGTTGTTTGATGTTGACAATGGAAGGATTTCCATTCGTCAATGTGAAATGCTAAAGAGCATCACTCTGAATGTACTGGCAAAATCATGAGGATAATGCGTAGAACTCTAAGATATCACTTGTGTTCTTCGATTGTAAACAACAAGTGTATTTGGGAATTGTGTCCTAATAAGATTTATATTGATCTATTTTAACTCTAGACTCAATAAGTGCGTTTTGGTTTTAGTAATCAGAGGCTGGAGGTGATTGCCACCTTTTTAATATCAACTAAATCAGAGTGAGAAAGCCGATAGAAACATATTAATCTCTGTGAGAAATGAAACAAGAGTCTTTTGAGAGACCTTGAGTGGCTAGGGAGGGTTGTGCATTGCATCACTAGGTCCATGATGACTATCTTCAATACCAAATATCATCTTTGTGATATTCGATAGATTATGCATTGACTCGGTTTCTGCCTAAAGTGTAAGGAGGGCTTCTTTCTTTTCACTATTTATCTTTACATTTCTTTTTCATTCTTCAACCCCTTTAATGTTTACCAAGATACCATTACTAGCACCTTGTTGTGATTGTTCCAATGCTAACTCATGCCTTAGTCAACATTTTTCCCTTATTATCATTCAACTCCATCTTTCCTAAGGACTTCTATTTCTATCTATTGGAATGTCCCTGGGTAGATCCCTCCGGTTCTGGTGGGATCATTGGACGTATACCTAACCCTACCACCTTATGACTTCATCGCCTTCGTGAATTAGTAGTTGTTGGGTATAGAGATCGAAACCATAAAACCATTTGAAAATCATTCAAAGTGTTTGATATAAATCAAAACATTTGACACTTTGAATGTTTCTTTCTTTTTGAAATGCTCCCCCTACACATGTGCATCGATAGTCAAAGACAATCACATTTTAATCTATTTTAATCGATTTAATTCAATCTTCTCCCCCTAAAAAATAGCATACCATATGATGTTTTTGATATCAATAGAATAAAATAGCTATTTGAGATTTTTGAAAGCACATGGGAGAAAATGGTTATAGCATGATTAATATTGGAACATTTTCTCAACGCCCCCTCTTAATTAATGATGGATGGAGATAGTGACGAGTACACAATTTTTGAAAGATTTTGAATTTATTGAAAAATTCTTGAGAAAAATTGTACCCATACACTAAATGTTTTGGATACATAATATTTTGACTTTTATGAGATGTATCCAACAGCATTAAAAGTATTTGGTTTTAAAAGCTCCCCATTAAAAATAGATATCAATCAAAGGATTTAGTGAGAATGGGGAGTGTTGAACACACAATTTTAAAAGATTTTGAAAAATCTTTTTGATAAACTCTTGAAAAATTATGTTCAACCATTTAGAAACCATTTTCTTGAGCTATAAGACTTTGAATGTCTTTGAATTGATGTCTTAGTGTCAGCTCAAGTTCGAGAAGTTGTTATCTTCTCGTTGAGAGGATAAATGTGCATGAGTGCACACTTTTCTTTATTTAAAGAACGAGTCCTAAGCAGAAGTACTTAGAAGTCAAAGTTTTGAGCAGGCTTTTGAAAAGTTTTTGAAAAGTATGCTCGAAAATAAGAAGATTTCTCTTCTTTTGAAGGTAAAGCGCACTGAAGGGTACACTTCCATATTAATTAAAAAACTGAGTTATGTACAAAAATGTACACAAGTCATTTTGATGAGCAAAATTTTGAAAGATTTTGAAAACCTTTTGAAAATTTTTGAATAAATTTTGCTCGAAAAACAAGAAGATTTTTCTTTTTTTTAAGATGAGTGCTCTGACACTTACACTTTCTTTTCTTTGAGAACGCGGGTCTCGTACTGAAGTATACGAAAGCCATTGACTTGAGCTACAAAACTTTGAATGTTTTGATTGAGTAGCTCAAGACCGAAATGATTTCTCTTTTCGTTGTTAAGGATAAATGCACTGAAACGTACATAAGTGACCGAGATCTAATATAATGAACGAACTTCCATTGTTCGACTCAATATATTTTGAGGCTAACAGACCAAAACCTTTGAAACCCATTTAAGCATGGTGCCAATGGATTTACTAAATTTTGAAAACCATTTGAATGTTGTGTCAATTTGATGTAAAGAAGTGGAACTTCAACGTGGACTAGAAACCGGTGTTTCATTTGGAAATAATGCTCGTGGAATTAACGGAGATTTAAAATTCCTTTTGTTTTTCCTTTGATTATGAAAACTTGGTGTTACTTAAGGAGTTTTAAATTTTGAAAAAGAACAAGATTTTCATTTGTTGTTGAAATTATGTGTTTCATTTTATGAATTCCTTTTTGAAATGAATGAGAATCTTTCACTGTTTGGAGTAATCAAAGTAGAGTCATTCTTGTTTTGCAACGAAAGCATTTATGATTTTGAGTACTTGAAAGGTTTTGAATGACTTTGCTTTGGTCTTCAAACTTGCCGTATCGGTGTAGAACGAGATTTTGGAGTTTCAAAAAAACATTCTTGTTCTTACTTGAATCAATTGATTTAAAGGCTTTTTGAGAAGTCGGTGTTTCAAAAACTTAATGTTTCTTAGAGAATTTCCTATCTTTTTGCAATGAGTATGTTGTAAACCGAGAGACCTTTTTCTGAAATGAGTTTGAAGATTCACCCATGTAAATCTTCTTTGAATCACTTACTTTTGGTGTTGAAAATTTTGAAATTAGAGATTTCCCTTTGTCTCGGTTTAGAGAATCAAACTTTGCTTTTAGAGCATTGTAAGAAGTTCTCAAATCACTATACTCCTTTTGATTTGAAATAAGATCTTGTGATGCCAACTTTGATTCTAAAGAAGCAATTCATTTCAAAAACTGTTCTTTTTTGGCTATAGAATCTTGAATCTTACTATCCAATTGTCGTTCAAGGACAACTCTTGTCTTTTCAAGTATTTCAAAATATGTTTCAAACTTATATGTTTTCTTTGAGAAATCAACTTTGGCATCCTCAAAATCTTTTGTTTGTTGAGCTAAAGTCAATTCGAGCTCTTTAATCTTTGTTTCAAAACTTGATGTTTCATTTCCGAAAATTCTTCATTATCATTCACTCTAAGCCCCAATTCTACTTTGAGATCATAGTTGAAGAGTTACATTAAAGAAATTGTAACATGAATTTATGATCCTTGAGGTACAGCCACACAAACTTGACGTCTATATTTTTTTTATGATACACAAGATTCACCCGTGTAAATCTTTGGTGAAACACTTACTTTTGGTGTTGAAAAATTTGAAATTGGAGATTTAGAGAATCAAACTTTGCTTTTAAAGAATTGTATGAAGTTCTCAAATCACTATATTCCTTTTGATTTGAAATAAGATCTTGTAATGCCAACTTTGATTCGAGAGAAGCAATTTGTTTCAAAAACTAATCTTTTTCGGCGTTAGAATCTTGAATCTTACGATCCAATTGACGTTCAAGGACAACTTTTGTCTTTTCAAGTTTTTCAAAGTAAGATCCAAACTTGTCTGTTTTCTTTGAAAAATCAACTTTGGCATCCTCAAAATCTTTTTTTGTTTAGCTAGAGTCATTTCAAGCTCCTTAATCTTTGTTTTAAAACTTGATGTTTCATTTTCAAAAAGAATCTTTTTCTCCCTCGATTCTGAATCAACAGTAGACAGAATAATCATACAAAGGTTGTTAAAGGAAATCATTTGAGTTTCGAGATTCAAACTTTTTCTTTTTCATTGATTCAATATTTTGAAAAACTTGATTAGACTTTTTATCCGCAAATTTTGATAACTAAGACTTTAAATTTTCTGCTTCGTTTTAAGAAACGTTTGAACTTTGTGTCTGAACTCGTGACTTTTTGATTGAATCAAATAATTTTTTGTAAACCAACTTCAAATGTTCATTCTCTTTAATTAATGAGGCCACCTTATGTTCCAACTCAATGTTTTGAGTTTCTATTTCATCAAAATCGAACTTAAGTTTGACACCATCACATTGATTAGTTTCATCCCTTGAATTTTGAATTGACTCAAACAAATCTTTATAAGTCTATTTCAAATGTGCATTTTTTATTGTAATGATGCCACAAAATTCTCATTTTCTGTTTGTATTGTTTTTAAAGAATTGTTTTCTTGAATCTTATGTTAAAGTGCAATTTCAAAAGCAATACTTTGTGCCTCCATCTTTGAAAAATCATTTGGAATCTGGCTAATGGTCATTTTGAGACAACAATTTTCATTATCCAAGGCAGAATTTTGTTCAAATATCTCATTCTTATACACATGGCTATATGACTCTGATTTGACTGACTCAAACTGAGTTTTAAAAAATTCTTACTAAATGTCCAAAATTAAACACGCTTCATCAAACTCGTATTCTAGAGACATGACGTACTTTAAATCATCTTTCATTTCTTTGACAAGACTCTTTTCAAAGCAGTTTAGTTGAAGGTTGACATTTTTAACTAAATGTTCAAACTCTTTCGATAATCGATTTCTGACTCTCTCACTGATACTCTGTTCAAAGCTCATTCTAAACAAATCACCTTGATTAAGTTCAATTTTTGGAAACGTTTGTTTTTCAAACTTGAGCATTGCCTGCTTGACATAACAAAAGTATTTCATTGGAAGACTGTTCCAAAGTTTTGGATCATAATTTCTCAGTTGAACTTGTTCCAAATGTTCTTTCAAATTAACATTTCTTCTTTTTAAAGGAACTTTTGGTGGTTCTTCAAATTGAGTCTCAACATATACAAAGCCATGATACGAGAGTGGGGATTTTCTTTGTTTTACTTTCAAACGTTTTTCAGCTTCACATTTTAATTCTTCTTCAGAAATGATCTTATGATCAGAAAGCTTATCTTTTCCTATTTCGTCAATGTTATACAAACATGGTGCTAACTCCTTGGCTTGGTTTAATAAACTTGGGTTCACATAATCATTTTGGTTCTCAAAGCCAAGTCTCTGTTTTCCCGTATTAACATTGTCTTCTTTTGGAAGCAACATTCGAAGAGTCTGATCAGTTTGTCCCGCTTTTTGAAGTCTGTTATCAAGATGGTTTATTTGTTTCAAAAACTCTTGATTTTTCTTTTCAAGTTCATTTTTCCTATTTAAAAGCGGTTGGACATACTCATCAAACTTTCCATTTTCTTTGGCGAATGTCTTATCTTTTTCACAAGCTTGAGATTTAAGGTATGAAATTTCATCATTTAAAAGCTTAATCTTTTTGCAGTATTTAGATTCAATTGTCATATCTTTTGCAAAATCTTTTTCTTTTTCCTTATATCTCTTAAACTCGTTTGTCAATAAGGCATTCGCTTGTTGAGCTTCACGATTAACCTCATTATATTTTTCAACATCACATTTAGGGTTATTGATCAAGGAAGCAAAGAAAGCAAGCTGTTGCTCATAATCAACATCATCATGTTCTTCCTTATCTCTATCCGGATCCATATTCGGTATATCATAAATAATATTACTATTATTCTCATTAACGTCATATGTGTCAAGAATAGATTCAGGTTGTTCATGACGTTGTATCCCGTTGAGCAAACACATTTTTGAATGTATCATTACTTGAATGAGGTACCTCAGTTAATGTGTCACTTTCATATGAAGGACCAATATTATCATCTGCATCATTCCCTGAATTGGTGCTTTCATGGTCAGAACTTCTGTTTTCATTCCCTGATTTGCTGAATGAAGTCGCTGAACTACTCTATTCTGACTCTGTCCCACTACTTTATGTGACACCCGTATTATCATTCACTGCTATACCCTCATTAACCAAACAAGCTTCCAATGTTGCACCTTCAGTGACCAAACAAGCTTCTATTGATGCACCTTCAGTGATCAAACTCTCTTGTTCTTGCATCTCACTGTCTTGCAGCCGTCTTTAATCTCCTTTATTGCTTGAACTTCTTTCTCTTTCATTCGTAATGCACCGTATTTAAGTGCTCTTTCATCAATAAGCTTGTCAAGTTCTTCCAAATACCAGAGTAAGAGACGTCTGTAATTTTTAGGTTCCCATTTCGTACCGTCAATAAAGTTCTTTTGCCAGCATTTATTTTGAAAATCTTAATCATTCACCTATTTTAAATAAAAAAATTCCTTGAACTGTGTTCCGAGTATAACAAGACACGTCTTAGAATCATGCCCAAGACAAGTCTTAGAATTATGCCCAAGACAAGTCTTAGAATTATGCCCATGACAACTGTCTCTTTCAAGTTGCCATTATAATTGATTCAAATTCTGGTACATCTTCTCTATGAAAGTCTAATGCTCTTCACAGAAGAATATACAAAAGGAAATTTCAAATAGACTTGGGTTTATGAAGTTAAAAGACCTATGGAGAAATTCAAGATGTTTCTTGAGCTTTTCAAACAATGCCAAGCATTTTTGATGTAGTTCCCTTTCATCTAGTTGCATCTGTTGCAATTCCATCTCTTTTGAATTTAAACTTGATGTTGCCATTGAATCCTGTTGAGTGAACTTGATTTGTGGATCTTTTTGATGATAATGAAGTGTTGTGTGGTTCGACCAGATAACCCACGATTTTTCCCTCCAAAAGTTAATTTCAAAAATTTATTTAACCGTAAAAATTTGAATTTCCTCCCAAAAATTTGAATTTTAGCCCAAAATTTTCACCGTTATACGAAATTGACGTAAAAATAAGCTATACAGTTTACTGGAAAAAATAAATTTTACTCAAGTTTTCCCGCTAAAAAACTCTTTTTTATTTTTTTAATATTCTTTTACATTTTTTATTAGGAAGGATATTTTGCGGGATTGATCAATGTACTTGTTTCGCAAAATGAATCCATGTCATGTTTCACACAAATAACATATGTAATGTTTCTCACAAATATGTTCCTGCGTAATGTTTTGCACCACTTGGTTCTATGTAATGTTTCGCACGATTGTGTTATTGTAATGTTTCGCACTATTTGAATAAAATTGAGCAGAGTTTTGTTTTGCACAAATACTTATTTCGCACACTTGTTACTTGACCTGTATCGCAAAAATATTACATAACATATTTCGCATACTTGTTACACAAACATATTTCGCACACTTGTTACAATTTTGGCAGAGTTTTGTTTTGCACAATTACGAATTTCGCACGAGTATTACAAACCTATTTCGCACAATAACATAAATCGCACAAATATGACACTAACGTATTTCGCACGATTACATAAATCGCACCCTTCTTCAGTTCTTATTTCGCACGAACAAAACACTTAAAAATCACCTAAAAACCACACCTTTTAACGTTTTTTCTTGAAACCTTTTGCAAAACTAAGTGTTACTAGGCAATATCTATCATAAAAATCTAAACTTTAACGTTTTTAACAACAAAAATTTAAGATCAAGATTTTCGAAATATGCCTAAAAACGTAAAAAAATTGAGATTTTGCCAAGATCAAACGCATACAAACGCACTAAACACACTAGTTATGGTTTAAGAATAGAAAGATACTAGCTTTTTGACAAAATAAGCACATGATCAAAATAAGCTGAATCTATATAAGCACAAATAAGCCACGAAATAAGCAAAGCAACCACACACGAACACTATAGATCCCAAGATGAAACCTTGACGAATGATACCAATTGTAAAATATGGTTTTTCACACAATCAAGCACACATACATGAAATATATGGAAGAGAGGAGAAGGGAGAGATGGTGGAGATGTTGGATAATACTTTGTTTATTTCACTTTCACATGTAGAAAATACATACTCACCCTCTCTCTGTATGTGTAGAGAGGGTTTATATAGGTCCTTTATGGCCGACCACGGGACGGGTCATGGACTATTACATAGTTTAGCCTACCAAACTAGCCTAACGGACTAACTATTACACGCTTATATTGTCTAACTATTACAAGGCTCTTGTGATCGATAATGATCGTCACTTCACTAAAAACTTGATTTTTGACAATCTCCCCCTAAGACGATCGTTGAGATCTCATAAATGATCAACACTTTCTGCATTTCTAACAGAAGACGATAGTCGGGAAATCTGTTTCAAATCCTTTAAAGTATTCAATATCTTCATGATACCTGAACTTACTATATGTAGCAGTTTCCCAATTAAACGTCTGACCACGCCTACGAGCTTTCTCAGCTTCAAGCTTGATGTATTCTTCCATGGTGAGATTTGCTTCATCCATTTCAACCTAACTGAAAAACACAAAACAAAAACAAAAACAAACAAGCAAACACACAAATAAAAACAAGCAGGTGAAATGGATGAGCCGACACTAAAACTCAGGAAATAAAAATTTTACATTAATTAAATTACACTAAATTTAGATTAATTATAAGTTAGAACTAAAATAGTAATGAAAATAAAAATTCAACAACTTTACTCCCCGGTAACGGCGCCAAAAACTTGATGTGTCGCTGTGCGTAGGTATTATTATTATCAAGTTTTACATTTATATTTTGCCGACTATACCTAAAACAACACTAACAGGCAGTGTACCTTATCAGTTGTAGCTTCGTTGGTAAGTATGGTATTGATCACTAAGAGCGAGTGTGTTAATTCCTAAGTCTACCAGTATATTAGTTGTCTATGTTAGATCTAATCTAAGTTAGTTCTAAGTCAAACCTATGCTAAACCTAATTCTAACAAATAGATGGGGTTTTCAGTCTAAGAGACTAGCACGGGTTTTGGTGGTAACTTAAACCTATTTTAGACACGATAACACACGCAAGCAGCTAATCAGAAGATAGAATAGCTGTCAAGCCAAATTTAAGGAAACTGTATTAACCATGATTAATCCAATTAAAACACATGTTTGTTTATTAGTGCAATGATTGACTTATCTCGAGGGGCATATCATTCCTAGATTTAGGCGGTACATCTTCCTAAAACCTAGACACGCTAATTCTGTCATAATTAAACGCATCTACATAAAGCAAGCATTTGTTGATTATAATCTATCTTAGGAGATTAATAATGGTGATCTTATTAAACCCTAGCTCAGCGAGACTTTACTAACTTACTGCTTAAAGGCTCTTTATATACTAGTAGTCCACTATCCAAGTCCTTACCAAGGGAATCAGAACTTCATTTGTTGATCCTAGGTCACCTGCTAGTCCAACTTGTTCACTAAACCAATGGCAAGGATAGGTCATTATTTGTGATCCTATTATTCTAGATATATAAATAACGGATATAAAGAGCTATCCCGGCATCTAGCTAGTTCGGTATTTAGCATTCTTGGATCCAGTTGAATGATATGTCGCATACTTAAACACGTAAACGAGTATAAATTGATAAATATAATCAACAATCAACGATAAATAAAGCAATCGAGATAAACAAACCAAACATTAAATCTGCATAAATATGGCTAATACCACCAATGTATTGAATACAAGAATAATAACCGAATCAATTAAGGTAAACTAAATTAGTTAAACGAATGATACCAAAAATCAAACGATTATTAGAGTATAGATGATTACAAGGTGTTTCCTATGGAATTAAGCGCGTTACTTGACCTTCTTTGCTCTTCTTGCCTTCTGAAAATTGACTTTTATGGGCAGGGTATCGAAAATATGTTCAAGCACACCCAAAACTCGTGTTTAGGGATTTGTATTTATAGATATATATATGTGTGTATATATATATGTGGGTATAATCTATAAAAATATATCTATAGCTATATCATATAGTATATAATATATATAAATATATATATGTGTGTGTGTGTGTGTGAATATCTATTTATATATATATATCATAACTATATATAAATATATAATATAAATAATTATCTCTTATGTGATGAGTTTGTATAAAAATAGAACCTAAATCTATTAAATACTTATATTATATAATATCTCATAAATATATATAAATCTCTATATAATGGAAGATTTATAATCTATATAATATAACATAATATAGTCATATATACATAAATATATATATATTAATACATAAATATATATAATATAACATAAAATATATATATATACATAAATATAGATTATATATATATATACATAATATATATATATGTATGTATACATATTATGTATAATATATACAGATAATAAATATATAATATATATAATATATATATATATAATTTGTGTTGTGAATTGTATATAATATAATTAATAAATCTCTATATCTATTTAATATTACTAAATATATATAATATATATATATGTGTGTGTGTGAGTGTGTGGGGTGTGTGTGTTTGGTTGAGGTCATACGGCGTATAGGGGTTTATTTGGAGTAGGGACCACGTTCAATAACAACTGAAATCTCCAATACGCGCGTCTAGAGTTCTTCTGATACGGTGTATTGCTCTTAATTCTTCGTGATTTTAGTGAATTTCAATCGCCCCCGTACCCCCTCCCACTACACCCCCCCCCCCCCCACCCACGCGCGACCCCCCCCCCCCCCCCCGCGTCAATCCCCTCCCTCCACCCCCCCCCCCCCGACCCCCGTACCCTCCCCCGCCCCCCCCCCACCCCCGGGGGGGGGGGGGGGGGGGGGGGGGGGGGGGGCCCCCCCCCGCACCCCGCACCCTCTCCACGCCCCACCCCACCACAACTAGCCCACCCGCACCCCCCCCCTCCCCCCCCCCACCCCCCTCCCCCCCCAACTCCACCCCCCTCTAACCCCCCACCCACAACAAAAGGGGGGGGGAGGGGGGAGGACACCACCCCCACGTCACCCCACCCACCCTCCCCCCCCCCCCACCCTACCTACCACCCCCGCCCCCCCACCCCACCCAGATACGTCGTACCTTCCTTGATGGATACGGCGTATTGGTTGTTAGAACAGTACCTTGAGATTTCTTCGTTTAAGCTCCAAAATGCGTGCCTTTTAGCATAACTTCACCAATTACTCCATAATTACTGCAAATGTAAACTTTAAGCAATTAAGTACCAATTCATGAAATAATTATACAAAATGGGTAAGAAATATGGGATAAATGATGCTATAAAAGTGACATTATTTGATGTCATCAACTCACCAACTTTATGTTGATATTTTTAGGTATGTATTTCTTAGGTGCTTAACTTGGTATGACATCATTCATTCAAGACTATATTTTTCATGGATTTATCTTGCACTAAATTATCCTCGTTGTATTTCAACTATGAATTTCATTTGATACAAACTTGGGACCACTTGTTTTAAACTCTTTTATTTTAATGTAACAACGAGGTTATCTTTTAATGACTCATGTAGAGGTCGTTCCCTATTATCTTTTGCTTATGTATTATGAAGTAACGCCCCCGTTACCTTTCTGCTGCCATATATTTAGGGGGTGTTACACACGCGAGGCTTCCGTTTGTTAGTTCTAATACGTTGGTCAAGTCTTGTTTTGATGTTGTTCACTCGGATTTATGGACTTCCCTAATTCTGAGTCTTTCTGGTTTTAAATACTATGTTTTGTTCTTGGATCATTATTCACAGTTTGTTTGGGTTTATTCGTTAGTTAATAAATCTAATGTTTTGTCAAAATTTGTATCTTTCCGTAAATTTGTTCACACTCAATTTAAGTGTGAGATAAAGTCTTTTCAGTGTGACCATGATGGTGAATTTGACAATCATGCCTTCCATAAGTTATTTGCTGATACCGGGATTCAGTTTCGTTTTTCTTGTCCACGCACCTCACAACAAAATGGAAATCCTAAAAGAATGATCCACACCATCAACAACTTTATTCGCACGTTGTTATTTCAGGCTCATTTACCTCCTAATTATTGGGTTGAAGCACTTAACATGACCAATATCTTATTAAATATTTTACCTTCACGCGCCATTCACAATGAGATACTTTTTACCTGTCTTCTTGGCACCACACCTGACTATATTATTTTACGTACTTTTGGACGTCTTTGTTACCCTCACCTTAACACCACTCAAAAACTAAAACCACACACTACACCTTCTATTTTTTTGGGACATGCCACCCATCACCATGGATATCATTGCCTTGACCTCAACACAAATAAAATTATCATTTCTCAACATGTTACATTTGATGAGACGGTTTTCCCTTTTGGCTCAATGACACCCACCTTACCACCCTCATATGATTTTTTGGACGAGTCAAATGATCTTATTTCTACTATCATTCGTTCTTCACCCATAACAAATACCAATGATCCTCGAATATCTCCACACCTTTGATGGTAACTCTTAGTTTAACATAATCCCAAAAACGCATACGACTGGCCTCGCAACAAACATCATTGCCAAAAGCGATTCCTTAATAGCCTCCATAGCTCGCGGCGACCCAAACAAACACAAACAGATCCAACCCCTCACTACCTCTAAATTATCAGCCGACCCAAAAAGATATTCAAAGCACTAACCAGCCCCATAGCCTACCAGGCCCAACCAACACAAACAGAACCGACCCCCACTAGCCCAATATATCAGCCGGCCCAACATGATATTCAAACCCAACCCATTTCACCACCTATTGTTAACCCAAACCCAGTTCGGTTCATCCCATGGTCACACGCTTTCGTGTCGGGTCTAATTGTCCTCCTGAGCGTCTTAACCTTTATGTGTCTTCCATTTCACCATTGCCTAAGTCATATACTGATGCGTTTAATGATTCGAATTGGAAAATGATGATTATAATGAACCTATAAAAAACAACACTTGGACTTTTGTGCCTCGGCCCATGGACGCCAATTTAGCAGATGGCACTCTTAGTCGCCATAAGGCTCGTCTTGTAGCGAATGGTAGTACACTGTTAGAGAGTATTGACGTTGATGAGACTTTTAGTCCGGTTGTAAAACCGAGCACTATTCAGACTGTTCTTAGTTTGGCTACCTCTCGGCATTGGTCACTTCATCAGCTTGATGTCAAGAATGCCTTCTTGCATGCTGATTTATCTAAGATTATTTATATGCATCAGCCTCCAGGGTTTCGGGATTCTGCACATCCTGACTATGGGCTCAAGCAGGCCCCTCGGGCTTGGTTTCAACGATTTGCTGCTTATATTACTCGTGTTGGGTTTCATCATAGTCGTTGTGATACATCTTTATTTATTTACAGATAGGAAATGACACTGCTTATCTATTATTGTATGTTGATGATATTGTACTCACAGCTTCTTCTGAGACTTTGTTACCGTAGATAATTGGTTTCTTGCATCAGGAGTTTTCTATGACAGATCTTGGGTCGCTTAATTATTTTTTGGGTATTTCTGTTACACGTGATTCTTCAGGAATGTTCTTGTCTCAGCATAAGTATGCTGCTGAGATTCTTGAGCGGGCACATATGGCTAATTGTAATCCTAGCCGGACTCCTGTTGATACTGAGTCTAAGCTAGGGGATGATGGTGATCCAGTTTCTGACTCGACTTTTTATCGGAGTCTTGCAGGTTCTCTCAAGTATCTTACTTTTACACGCCCGGATATTTCCTATGCAGTTCAGCAGGTTTGTCTTTATATGCATGATACTCGAGAGCCTCGTTTCTCTACTCTTAAATGGATTTTGAGATATGTTCATGGTACTTTAAATCATGGGTTGAAATTATTTTCGTCTTCTACTACATCTTTGGTTGCTTATTCGGATGCGGATTGGGCTGGTTGTCCTACTACTAGGAGCGCCGATCGACATCTGTGTATTGTGTTTTCTTGGCAACAACTTACTCTCCTGGTCCTCTAAACGTCAACCGACGCTCTATCGCTCCGGTGTAGAGGCTGAGTATCGTGTTGCGAATGCGGTTGCTAAGACTTGTTGGTTACGAAATTTACTTCGTGAGCTACATACCCTCTTATCTTCCGCTACGCTTGTCTATTGTGATAATGTTAGTGCTGTTTATTTATCGTGC
>BQNB010075345.1:19646-31497 GCA_026074375.1 Tanacetum coccineum
ATAAGGAACTTTTCCACTTGGAAAAGTTAGTTGTTGAAAATATCTAAAATATCTTTTCTCTTTTCTCTCTCATTTCTCTCTCATCTTTCTCTCTCTAAACAACTCACTCACCTCCTCATTTCTAGTTTCGATTTCGTGATCGATTGTATGAAGTGAAGTGTTAACGGGATCCTACAAATAATGTATTTATAATAAATACTACATCACAAGTTATAATGTTACACCACCAACTAATATTTTTTGTTTAATTTATAAGTCGAAACGATATTTAAATCGTACTTGCTAAATAATATCCATGTATTTGTATTTGTAAAATAGTATACCTGTCCAATAATTTAATTATTCGACAAAACACTTGATTTAATGTTTTTATTACTTACATAATGTTACCGTATAAATAGTTCGATCGTCGTGTAAAATAATATTTATAATGTTAAAACTTGTATAGATATTATATAAGTGATTCCAAAATGTTTCGTAAATTTTTATAAAAAAACGAACCAACACTATTCAGGAAATAGTGTCTAGTTTACAAACTATACATCCGAAAATTATGAAAATCGGCAGGTTTATGTAAAATGTCGTTCCGAACAACTTTGTAGTTTTACACTTCGACTCAATCGGACCCGAAGGCCCTCGAAAATGAGCTTCAGCAGCTGCTGAAACGTGCATGGTTTCACAGCTTTTATATATATTATGTCGAATCTTTGAAAAGTCGTATCTTACTCGTTTTAACTCCGATTTTAGTGATTCTTTCGAGCACGTCTTCGTAATTAAAAGTTCTATTTAACTAAAATATTTTTTATCAGCCCACTGTTATGAACAGTAGTCAGTTTTTATAAAATTACTTTTATAAAAATATTTTTTATCATAAACTTGCGATTAGCGTAACTTCTTCGTTATAACTCGGATTTTCGAGTTCTTT
Organism: Tanacetum coccineum; assembly: GCA_026074375.1. NCBI lineage: Eukaryota > Viridiplantae > Streptophyta > Magnoliopsida > Asterales > Asteraceae > Tanacetum > Tanacetum coccineum. The sequence goes on from BQNB010075345.1 coordinate 20,572, forward strand.
ATATGCTTACGATCCTTGTGACTTGTAGTATTCTAATAAAACATAAAATAAATGTTTTATTTTCGATTTTAATACAGTAGATATTTATAAAAGTTTATAAAAATTGTTTTTATTAGTTTTTAACTTAAATAAAATACTACAAGTCCTCTATTATAATTAATACACTAACTTGTGTATATAGTCCTCTAATATGTACTCTAGTCAATCATTAGTTCAAGTAATGTTCATGATAATATTTTTATATTTTATAACACATGAAAATAAAATCATAGGTGGTGATTTAACAAGATAACTAGCATGCAAAATATGAAGGTAAAGTATTGAAAAGTATGAGTTTAGAAGACCTTAAGAATGTGCAAGATGATGAAGAAACACAATTTACCCATTGAGAAAATCCTAACTTTCTTGTTGAAACCTTGTCAAAAATATACCCAAGCTTCCAATATATAACCAACACCTTAGATAACTTGTATGTTTGCTAAACAAAAAGTTTTATGAATTGTTCTTGTGTTTTAAAGGGTGACGTAGGGTAGAGGAGAGAAACAAAGGAATGTGTTGAGTTTTTGGTTAGTGTATGTTGTGTATGTATAAATGAATACTAGTATGCATCTACATATAACAAAAGTGGTCAATGTTGCTATTAGAAAGTCCAAGTGATGCAAGCATAAGTGAGATGAGGGTGGGGGACGTTTGCAAAAAGGAGGAAAATGTGGAAATTAATGGTTTGTAAAATCTTGTTGGTTGACTGTACATGAATTTGTACTTATGGTCCTTGTGTTTGCCGTATTTTAGGGGGAAAAAGCAAGCAATATTTTTTGACTTAACCTTTTATGAAAGGAATACTTGAGATATAAAATGCATAGCTAGGTATTGGTGCTTCCGGGTATGCCTAAATGTATTTAATTTGCGAAACGTAAACGCTTTACGTATCCTTTAAAAATAAAATATAAAAAGTTAATTATTATTTTTGAAAAAAAAAATAATATAATGCTTGCTTGACGTAAACTTTAATTGTTTGGCACCCGTTTACGTTAAATGTTAATTTTTTTAGCTTACATGATTTAACTATGAAATAAGAATTAAAAGTAAAAAGTACAAGATAAACAAAAAAAATAAATAGTGAAATAATTGACGTCATAAAATGACCTGAAAATACAAAATGTTACATTAAGTGTGTAACATTAGAGTAAAAGAAAGGGACGAACCCTAGTTTGTTTAGCAGTTGTTAGGGACGATTTTAGGGCCTCAAAACCCTATTGTACTTCATTCAATTCATGTTTTAATCAAGTAAGATTATCTTAATCATTCAATTTGTCTATGTGTTGTTTGATTCATTATTGTTCTTGCTTTATCTTTAACATGCTTGGCTAAACCTTCTATTGTGTTTATTTATGATTGTATGAAACCTAGGATGTAGATCTTTGTGGTGTTGCTTCTTGTGATAAATATGAATGTTAGGTGATGACATCAAATAACGTCTATTTTATAGCATCATTTATCCCATGTTATTAACCCATTTTGTATTGTTATTGCAAAAAATTGTTACTTAATCGTTTATATTTGAGAGTTGCAGTAATTATCGGAGTACTTGTAAAAGTTAGCAAAAGGTGGCATTCGGGAACTTAAATAAAGATATTTGGAGATTACTATGTCTGAGAAGGCCCAATACATTCATATCATCAATGGGAAGATAGCGGCGTATCCGTGCCTGCTCAACTCACAAGACCAAGAAGGATAAAGATCTAATATACGCCGTATACGGAGAGACTCAATACGCCGTTTTCAAGATCTTAGTATTTAAATATTCTGAAGGTATCAAGCTGTGTGTCCCTACTCAAGAAATCCCATACGCTGTATCAAACTTGGATACGCCGTTTCCAACCGACTTTCCAAACCTTATAATAGAAGACTCAAAATGAGTTTTCAGTGTTGCATAAATTCATATTCTTAGATACCTAGAAACCATAAAAGTCAATTTTCAGAGGAGAAAAAGAGCAGAAGAGGTTGATCAACGTTATCAATTCCATAAGAAACAACGTGTAATTCCATATACTTTAGTAATCATTCAGTTTTTGGTATCATTCGTTATAAATAGAAAACTTGGTTAGTTTACCTTGGCTAAATAATTGTCTTGTATTTAATCTGACATTTGAAGGCTAATCCTATCGGGTATTGCCATTATTATGAGATCTTATGTGGTATTTGTTTATCTCGATTTCTTGATTTATCGTTGAATGCTTGTTTATGTTTATCAATTTATACTTGTTTACGCGCTTTTGTATGCGACCTATCATTCAACTGGATCTAGTGATACAGACCAAGTAGATATAGAGTCTGGGATAGCTCTCCATATAGTAATTTATACATCTAGAATCATAGTTACACAAATATTGTCCTTCTAAGTCTGTGTCTAGGATACGCTTCGGGCTTAACTAGTTAATTGGATATTACCAATGGTTTATTGATCGTGTTGACTAGCAGGTGACCTAGATAATTTAACAAGTAACGTTCTGATTCCATTGGATAGTTGGACAAGTGGACTACTAGTGTATAAATTGCCATTAAGCGGTAAGTGAATAAAGTCTCTATGAGCTAGGTTTTAACAAGATCACCATTGCCTTAATATCTAAGATAGATTATAATCAGCAAATAAGGATGCTTTATGCGGATGCTTTAATTATGACAGAATTATTGTGTCTAGGTCTTAGGATGATGTAACGCCTAAGTCTTAAGAATGATATGCCTCATCGAGAGAAGAAATCATTGCACTAAATAAACAAACCAACGTTCTAATCGAATTAATAATGGTTAATACAGTTTTCTTATATAAGGTTCAACCGCTCTTTTATCTTTTATTTATTAGCTTGCGTGGGTAAAAGTGCCTTGAATTGATTGTAGTCACCAACCAAACCGTACCAGTCTCTCAGGATGAAAACCCCCTTTTCCTGTTAGAATTAGGAATTAGGACTGACATAGGTTTAACATAGGTTTAGAATAGAGTAGAATTAACATAGATTAGATTACCAAGATATTAATTAAATTGATAGATTTAACCTCGATTCAAGTGTTCGACACCCTACTTACCACGAAACTACTACCGATCGGGTACACTGCCCGTTAAAGTGTTGTTTTTGGTTTAGTCGGCAAAATATAAATTTAAAACTTGAATCAATAAAATATACACCACACAACGACACATCAAGTTTTTGGCGCCGTTGTACTTACCTTTTTACCTTAGGGGTATGTTTGTGAAATTAGTTGAAGTTAGGGCTCGAGTCAGAGCTGAAACTAATATTATAAGTTAAAATATATATTTTTATAGAGTTGCAAATTAGTTGAAATCGAAGCTTACTGCTGTAAAATCGCATAAAAATAAATCAAATTAAATTCAAATATATTTTTGGTTTTTGCGTGATAATCTATAATATTTTAAAAGATATTTAATTAGTTTGACTAACTATAAGCCTCATAAGCCTCTTTCAATAAGCTTAGGCTTATAGAGGCTTATTTACTATGTACCTTCACAATGTTAGAATTTTGTCTTAATTGCACATAACATCTTTAAAGGTGAGATCACTCAAAAATATGTTTATTTTACATCACACTTTTATTGTTCTAATATTTTTGAACCAAGTAGTACTAGATTGGACAATGATTTGATCTAATTCACATTTAAAAAACATTACCATTACTCATATATTCGTTCCGCTACTAAAATTTTGTAATCTTTTAATCAAAGTGACCTACATTTGAGTGATTTAGAGTGGTTTTGCATGTAATCTTACATGTGAGACAACCAAATATTCAATCCTGATTATATATATATACATTCCGATTATTAAAGAGCTCGGTAAAAGGCGTTTTTTGCTCGTTATTGCCAAAATTAGGTAACAATGACGCCTCTATAGGGTACCGGCGGACGCGCCATTGGCACGCCGTTAGTACCCTCGCCGGGCAATTCACCTCTATTTTTCATAATTTTTTTTAATTTTCAATATTAGGGAGCGTCTAGTAACGTAAATAATTCAAAAAAGCCCCTTTCACTTATAAATACCTATTTTTATCTACCATTTTTACCATCATTCATTTTTTTCACACACCTTTTAAACTCTCGCAACCATCATTCATTTTTTCACACAACGGACACTATGGCTACTGAACCAAATGACTTGACACGAATTATCCTTAGGCGACTAGGGGAAGAACTTGAAGCTGATGTCGCACTGGCGAACAATTTGTTGGACGTGTTGACTCAGTATCTTGAGCAAATGCATAGCCGGGGTCTTGAAAGGCTGGGGTGGAGTCGCTGCCAGCTGATCCCTTTATCAGCTACTGTTTGCATATTCTGCAAAGGACGACTGGAAACGATATGAGAAACTCCAGCAACTTGGTGGCGGCTGGGAACGAATTGCTTCGAACCATTGCTGAGAAGGAAGAACTCATTAGGTACCGAGCAATGTAAAAGCTCGAATCATGTTTTAATTTTTTAATTTCGTATGTTTTCTTTATTCCCGTATTGTAATATTTGAATTTTTATTTGAATGAATTAAAAGTATTTTGTTAAAAATGAAGAAAATAAATGACGAATAACATGTTATTGGTATTTTGTTAAGGAGGGGTTTTTAATTATTGGTGTGTTATTGGGAGGGTGCTTAGATGATGTTGAAGTGGCGTACCAATAACATGTTGTTGGGTAAAGCTTACCTATCCGTCACTCCCTAAAAAAATGCAATAATAAATATAAGGACAAATTTTAAAATACCATAAATTTCTGTCAAACAAATTTGCGAAAATATTTAAATTTCTTAAAATTTATAATTTCGAAATTTCAAACTCTAAAACCAAACGCCACCTTAATGATTATAAATTATTGTCTCTTGAGTTTTGATCATGGTTCTAAAAGGCGCGCAAAGGCCTCGCAAAGGCGCGAGGCGTGACCTCCACGCCACGCAATAGACCAAGGCTTGGGCTTAAGGCTTGACGTGAGATGAGGAGTGAAAAAATGTGATAAGACGCGATAAAACGTGATGCGTGGAGGCTTTTTTGAATTCAATTTCGATAAAAGTCGTATTTTTATATAGAAATGAAAAAGATTACATGCAAAAGATAGTTTCTTGACTTTATTTTTTATGTATGACACTTTTTGTAAACTCAATATATTTGTAATATGATATAAATATATAGGGTCACTTTATTTTCAGAACCTATATTAGTGCGAGAACTGACAGAACTTTTTTAGACCAATCATAATTTAGTAATATTAAAAAATTTAATTCAAATAAGAAGAGCATAATAGTAAAACATATTTTTTACTTTTTTATTTTTTAATTAAAAATGTTTTTTAAATTTCCTTTATTTTTGATTTTTTTTCCAGCACATATATTTTTAAAAATAATTACGTGTATGTTTTTTCTATAGCAATGTAAATTTACATTTTTTATTGTGCACAATTGTTTAAATTTTCAATGTGTTTTGCTTAAAATTATAATTTTGAGATTTATGTAATGAACATTTCTTTAAAAAATTAAACTATAACATTAAGTAAACATACAAAATTTCCTATGAAATACCATACAAATAAAAAAAAAATACAATTTATTGATTATATATGTATGCATAGAACATATGTGTTTGAAGTTTCTCATCATATTTTTTTAACATGTGTGCACGCTTTTCAAAAACATACGTGCACGCCTTCCAAATACATACATGCACGCCTTTCAAAAACATATGTGTACTTCCGGTTTCTAATCAAATTCTTTAGAACATATGCGCACGCCTTTAATGAACATACACGCGCGCCTTTAGTAATCGTATTTCTTCAAGTGCCGCATATTATCATCATGTATATATGTGTGCATCCACTTCTAGGCCTTCATTGATCACCATCTTCATTAATCTGGCACAAACATACCCAAAAACAATTAAACCACAAAAAATAAGAAACAAACTTTGTAATCATAACAACTAACATAACATGTATGCACAATTTAAAACATATATGCATCCATTTATCCGTGATTTTATTAACCTTGAAACACATAACCACATCACTTTTATACGAGTTCTAAAAAGAAAGTTACACATGCACACTTATTAGCGCCACGTCAACTCATAATTGTGTATTGACGCAGTCCAATTTAGATACGGATACCTGACGCAATCAAATTGTGTATCAATGCAATCTAATGTTAACCACAACGCACCAATAGAATAAAATAACATAACATAACTGGAAAAAAAACCCACATTTCGCATCTCGCATCACGAATGAGAAACGAATCAATAATGAAAGGATAATTAATTTCTAAACACATATTTCTAGATCATGTCGACGAAAACTAAGGCATCTTAGAAAGCTTTCAATTAAATAAAAACTATAGAAACTAGAAAACTAGATCATGCGAGTTAATTAAATAATTATAAAAAACAGATATGATCATGACTCATGAGATCAAATACAAAAACTAGATCATGTGAGTAAACATGTCTTCTGTCAAGAGCTTTCAATTAAATTAATAAAAACTAGAAAACAATTATATCCCAACGCTAGTTAAACAAGAGAGTGATTTAAACAGATATGACACATGATATAGATTTAGAAAATGAATTACCTATTTGTGAAATATGAACATAGAGTTTATCTTCTCCGGTGATAACCATCATCCGCCGCCGCCTTATCACCGTCGCCGCCGTCGACCGTCGAGACACAACACCAGTCACCGCAGCACCACTCGTCTCCGTCAAACCCGCCGCCGAATCACTCTTCCACGTCACTGTCGGCGTGTCATCATGTGGGTAGATCTGTAAATCGTTTTAAATTTGTGGATACATATTTTGTTGTTGCTAGATCTTTTTGTCATGGTTGCCAAAGACGACGTGTGTGAGATTAATTTCTTGATCTGTGTTCTTTTTCCTTATCGTTTGACCTAATTATTAATTTGTATCAGTTATTGATAAAATATGGAGGTTTAAAAAAAATATAATTGTGATATTCCTTAATTACCCTTGCACTAGTTACATGAAGTTACATGATCTTTCAGTTATTGACATAAATGGCACATTCATTTTTAACCATTGATCAACACATCCTACGGTATATATTGAGTTCTGTCAGTTCTCGCACTTAAATTGGTGCTGAAAATAAAGTTACACTATATATATATATATACAAGTATGCAATATATGATTTAATATACTTTTAGTCACGTACCGCTATATATGTATTATATAGGTCGCGGTTAAGACGTGAAGTTACTTGCGCTTGATTGACTTGATTGATTTGGATCTTTTGCTTAAGGTGAGTTCATAGCCTCGCATTTAAATCTTTTAATTGTTTTAAAACCCGCGAGGGGGATGCATGTTTGTTTTATAAAATCGAACACATATGATTTTATGGTATGCTGGACCCGATTACGAGATTGTTTCCGCATAAGTTGCTATTGTCGAAGTCCCTTATTTCATGAACCGTTAATTGCCTTGCGAGGTGAACGCTAATGCATTAAATAGATCTATTGGGTTTGACAACCCTGTCCGGGGTCTGAATCCGTTGGTGAGCACCCTGTAACAGACATTTTGTATTTAGAAAGTAGTAGGTATATGACAATAATACCTTGTTTTGGGGCACACTAACATATGAAATGCCATATGTACTGTTAACGTTCAGTGTCATGAGCTTATTGCGTGAAAGAAAAGAAGTTGTTATACATTGCATTCGTTGCTTTGTTTTTTTTTCCGAGAACTAATTATGTGTTCAAAGATTATTGCTTATTAATTATTTTAAACTCTATGAATTTCACTCAACATTGTTGTTGACGTTTTAAACATGTTTTATCCCAGGTAACCAAGGATGAAGGCAACGATGGCGTGGAGGTGTCGTGCGTGTGATGGATTTGTGGAAAGACTACTTGTGTGTTCCGGTCTTTCAAAAACAATGTCTTAAGTTGTGTTAAAACAATGCCTTTTATTTGAAACAATTTTCTTTCAAATGTTGTAATAGATGGTGGTTGCGATTCTGTGAGGACCTAAACGCATTTTAACTTTGATTAATAATGGAACACATGTTTGTTAAACGTCTCATTTGGGTCGTTTTCTATTATCTTGGTAAATGGTGCTATTTAGTAACATCCAAATTGCTAATTCCGCTGCGCAATCCAATATACGTTGGGTGGGGTGTTACAAAGTGGTATCAAGAGCCTAAGGTTATAGAGAACTAGGTCGAGTCTTTTTGAAAACCTAAACTATAACTCTCTACAAATGCAACTCAAGAGACTACCATCGTTGCCAATGGGTTACCTATAGAAAGAACAGTACATTATTGATTGTTATTATAGGAATATTACCGCTGCTACAACACGCACGCCGAGACTCCTCTCTACATTAGCCTTGACCGGTGCTTGCCATATCTATAGCCCTTGCGATCCTACTTGCACTTTTCATTATCCAAATAAGGAACAGCTACCTAAATTACAAAGAATCAAACTTGGAACATCATTCACTTACCGAGCCCATCTGATAAGAGAAGACTATACTAGAGTACCTACTTGCAAGATTTAGTTACGCAAAATATATATAGTTTTAGTATTCAATATCTTTGTGCTGTATAGTTTATCGTAATCAATGTTATGTATTTTCATTATCTTTTTGTTTCTTAATTGGGTTCATTGTTTTGGATTTCACCCTGGTTTGAAATGCACGATATTAGCTTGTTTGATTGGTGCAAAGGCTCGTGTTCATTGTGATATTAATTTCTTAACATGTTTGTCAACTGTTGTATATATTAGCTTGTTTGATTCGTGCAAAGGCTCGTGTTAATAAGATTCGATTGTCAGAAGAATACTCCTTTTCATTATTTGTGTGTGTGAACTTCACTCCTAGATTGCTATCACTGCTTTACTAAGTGATCAGACCAACAACAAAAAATTTGTTACGACTAAAGGGCATAGATGGTTATGTGCCCATAGTTTTTGGTTATGTAAGTCACGTCCATGTGTAAATATCCGATTTGATTCGCTCGTCTCTTGTGTCAATGACACTTAAACCAGATCATGAAAGCAACGTGTCTCATTGACTATTCATCAGATTCTAAATTAAATGCCACAGGGCATAAGTAGTTATCTCTAGCAGTAACTCATGAATTTTACTGTATGGCATTCTCTAGTAAGTTAAAAAGTTACGATAAGAAAAAAAGTTTACAACGAAACATGTTTAATGGATAAAACCAGGGGTGAGCAGCAGAGCAGCTAAACCAGAGAGCTGACTGAACCGGAGACTCAGTCCAATCACCACTCACCAGTTCACCATTTACTTGAAAACTAGGTTTTGGTCTGCTGCAAAGCCAGATAGAACAGGATTTGAGACAATGTTTAGAAGTGGATCAGGTGTTCCTTTTGAGGCTAAGTGTCATATTGAGTAGTTATCCATATCGTTTGCTATACATCTCTTTAGAGGCTTACTGTCATACTTTGACTTGGAAAGTCAAATTTGTATCTGCCAGTTTATGACTGTTATACATATCCTTATAGGTTTATAACGATAATTCTTGACCACTTTAGTAGTCCTTCTCGGCCTAGTTATGGACTTCCATCAGAAATTATATGTAGGCATCGGTGTTTTATTATTGATATGTTTGACCTTCAAGAGTCAAATATGACAGGTTGCTTTGTGTTATGCTATAGCGGTCTGACATATACATGCAAAAAAATCAATGAGTTCTAGACACATAGAACATAGAACAACAACAAAAACTTAGATTCATTGGTTTATTTTGCTACCAAAACATGTTATCGACTTTATGGCTCTCTTTTATGCATATCAGGACTAATCATGATTGAAAGATGGTGTTATCCAGAATTCCAGATACCTTATACCTTATTGGATCCCTATAGAGAAAAAAATAACTCTATTTAAATTCAGGTTTTAAGTTCTTTATACCTTATGCCTTATTGAGAATCCCCCGTTTTGTTCACTGGTTGAAGGAGTCTGGCAGTGGGGTTTGAAAGTTCTTTGATTATAATGTCTAGAAAGTGTTTCTAGTGTTTGGGTGTAGTGAAATACTTATTTAGTGTTAAACACGTAATAGTAACAAAATTGATTTTGGTTTAGGGGTTAGATAATCAGGATATTAAATAGCATATTATTTGAGTATCATGCATCTAGATGCTAAAAGCTCGTCCAAATATTGTATCAGTCTTGAATGTCAGCTGTGGTAGAAACACGTTTGTGTTCAGGATTAAAGAAAAAATGAGATATGAGTAACTAATAAATGAAAGCAGCAAGCCAGAAAATCTTGACAGCCACAATGAAATATAATATAGCACCATACATTAATTAGCATGTGTGTTTGAACTTTGCTGTTGATTTTCTGCAGACAAATACTGATCTACTGATTGATCAAACCAAATTTCACAAACAGGATTTGCATGAAAGAGTGACTTAGACTCATTGACCTTTGTTTTTTAATGTTGGATTTGTTGGAATTGGTAGACATAAAGACCATATTAACTATTAATAAATACGAGTACGCAGCGGAATATAAACACGTATGATCTTTATATAGTCATATAAATTAACATAACAAGAAAGTAAAAGAAAACGTGTACCTTTTAGCAATTCTTCAATCAAGAAACAATAAAGATCAAAGTATGATCTCTCTACGGATTTGTACACAATATGTTCTTAGCAATAGAGTATGCTAGTACTAATAGTATTAAACAATCACCTTTGGAAAACATTGAATCAAATCAACACAAGAAACTATGTTTCTTGTTTCCTTGTCGTCGAACAAAGCAAAACCGAACACCCCTATAAATGGTTTCGGTCGATCAAGCACAAAGAGAAAGAAAGAGAGTGTAAAACCTAAAAATCTCAACAAGTGTAAAATTACCAAAATACCCCTAATGCAAGAAAATTTCATAAAAGCTTAAA
>BQNB010075346.1:6901-31497 GCA_026074375.1 Tanacetum coccineum
TTCGAGGTCAAATCATTTCCAACACTTATAAATTATTTTCAACTATCCGAGTAGTCATCTTTATTATCATTTGTAAAACTAAAGTTATTTTCAAAATTGTTAAAGTCTACTTTCTTTTTGATTATTTGAACACTACTCAAATCCCTATGGATGACCTGGTCTTACCTAAAAAGATTATACTACATACGTGGGTTATACTTTTACTCGTGTGTTTCCATATAATTATCCGGTATTTTCAGTCTTATAAATTTAAAGCTTTTGAAACACATCAGTTGGAAAAGCTTGTAATTGCCATCTTTTGGTCTTATAACTTTGGTACACTTCTATTATCTTTTGATATGAAAATTTTGAATTTTATAAATTTAATATGTGTATTACTTGTTTGATTATGGAGTAGTCATCTTGTGTTTGTTTGAGCATTATGTGATCTTGGATATGGAGTGTTTGGATACTTGTTTATTGAATTGGTAAAACATATTTCATACAAGAATATAGGCCGAAAGGGTTCTTTATATATGTGTTCTATCATTTCACAATTCATATCGGTTATAATAACCTTTAAAGGTCGAAAGAATTTGTTGTTATTAATCGATATATTCACTCGTTATATTTAAAGGCCGAAAGGATTTGTAACTAGTGATATCTTTATTCTCTAAAGTTGTAAACACTATCCTAAACACTCCTATAACTTAGTGATCATTGCCTAAACAAACATACTTTAATTTCTTGCTTGAATCATCTTTTAATCATTTTCGTTATAATATTCAGTATATGCACGTTTTGGTTAATTTGATAAGTGACAATCATTTTAGCCTTAGCACCTTAATTACAAACTGTGAAAACTACAATTCTCTTGGGACGACCTGGACTTACCTAAAATATAGTATACATGGAAGGGTATACTTGCCCGTGTTGTGTTTTTAGTAAAAATCAGTATTTCTAGTATTATAAATTTAAAGCTTGCAAAACAGACATCAAGTTCTTAGCGCCACTACCGGAGAATTGTTTAATTTGTTATCAGTTTATTGCTTGTTTTTGGTGTTTTTTGTTTTCTTAAACGTGTTTAGTTTCTGAATATTTGCTTCTGCTGCTGTAAGTACGGCGTCCCTGTTTTCATTTGAATTTTGCCAAACGAAAAACATAAAATTTCCAGAAAAGCCGACACACTTTTCCTAAAGTACGCCGCACTCTATCCAAACCCAGAAAACCTGGCGCACTTTTCCTCAAATGCGATGTACTTATCTATCTAAGAAAAAAAAATTTATCTATTTATTCTTATTTTCTATATATAATAAAAACTATAATATATCTAATATATATATAAATATAAAAAGATAAAAATATAAATATATTAGTCTGTTAGTTAATCTGTTAGTGTTAGCTTGCCTAGCTTTATGTATTTTGATTTATGTGCGTAAGTAGTTTTTGGGGTTATATGTTATATGTATATGTGATATTATATGAGTTTGAGATGGTAAGGAAAGAACTGATTTAATCATTTCATTTAGTAATGATGGTGATTATTGAAATTTTAGGTGCTTTGGATATTAATGGCATAATGAGAAGTTTAGCGACCGTGTATCGTTAATTTCGAGTTGAAAATTTAATTAGAATGTTGAGGTTTGGTAATTTATTTATGAGTTAATTAATAAAAAATAATTTGGGAAAAATAATATTAAGTAGTGTAAGTGTTTTTATTTTATGCTTAGTGCATTTATTTAATAAGGGTTTTAAGTAAATATGTAATAAATATAGTTTTTATATAAAAAAATATAAATAACATACATAGATATATACATATATATATATATATATATATATATATATATATATATATATATATATATATATATATATATATATATATATATATATATATATATATATATAAATGTATATATATATATATATATATATATATATATATATATAATTCAAAATTATATAAATAAATAAAAAATATATAATTAAGAGGTGTTGTGGGTCGGTTCAAAAAAAAGGAAAAAAATGAAAACCAATTTGACCACAATTAGAAAACTAGATAACTATATATACAAAATCAAGAAAACCTTAAATCACTTTTCCCTTCCCTCTCTCTTTCGATCGGTCGAACCATAAGGAAGAACTTTTTTTATCAAGAATTAAGGTGTTGATTCGTGTGTGTTCGAGTGAAAGGTTTAGGTATGTTTTCAATTAAGTTCTTGTTTAATCTTCTTATATTAGTAACTTTAATTGATGGATAATTAAGGTTTATAAATTTTCTGTAAATTAATAAAATAAAACTATATGGGTGTGTTCGGGAATAGATTTGGCGCATGTTGGTGTTAACGGTTTAGCTTAAAACGCGTTAATTTGAAAGTTAAGGTTTGGCAGCATTTTAGGCATGTTGATTGAATGTTATCTCATTGATAAAAACGAGTTTTGGTATGAATCTTTTGCCAAATTTGAATTTCAGAGAGTCTAGTTTTCAAAAAGTCTAGCCCCGAAAGGTTTTTGAGGTCGGGAAGTTAGTCAAATAATTTTTACAAAAAAAGTTGTCAAAACAGTAAATTCGGGTCAGATTTGGATCTGATTTCAGAGAGTAAAACCCCTACTTAAAAGTTGAGTCAAGGCTTGGGAAAAACCAGGGGTCATATTTTATGTGTCTATTAACTACATCTCAAAGCACAAGTCCTAAATCATTGTCTAATTATTTTTAGAAAAATCAAACTTTTTGGTGTGCTTTCAGATCCGAATTTGAGTACTTTGTGATGTTGAATTTTTATAAAATAGTTAGGCTCAATATTATTTTTTATAAAAAATCACAGTAATTCATAACCCATTTTGAAGGTAGGGGATGAAAGGAGAAAAGTCAATTTGATGATTTGATATTTTATTTGTGGTCATAAAGTGACTACAAAATTTTGCCAAACAACTGGAAAACTCAAATAAGGGATTTAAGAGTATAGGGTATAATATGGTTTGGAGAAGTATGGTAGAAAGGGTTTATAATAAGACATAATATAAACTTAGTAGTCCATTAATTGATTGTTACATCATTTTAGGCATTTAGCCTAATCGCGTGTAACATGTGTTTTATTTGTGTTTAGTTCATAGTCTCATTTTTTCATTTTTAAATTAGGATGGAAATGATGCAAATGTTTTGAAATATTTTATTGATGTGATTATGCGTTTTAAATTGCGTATGGACATTACATGGCTAATATATGACTATGTGATACATGTGTTATTTGGGATCGGATGAGTACGCCTACTCAGTGAGATTGTGATATTGATTTGGGATCGGATAAGTACGCCTACTCAGTGGGATCGGATGGTTACACCTACCCAATGTGATATGTTGTGTGTACATTCTGGGTGAGCTTGGTTTGCTTAATATGCCAACCAATTCTACCCCCGAATGTTGAAATTAAAGAATGATATGTTGATTTGATTTTGGTTGCATGCTAGCATAGGTTCATGATAGTTCATTATTGTCCAACTTTGTTTTGATAATCACAGTAAAAGCGAGTATTATTGCGTGTCTAAAACCTATGACTCTCACCAACATTATTGTTGACGTTTTAAGCATCATTTTCAGGTGAGCATCTTGAGAAAAGTAAAGAGGAAGATTGGTTAGAGAAGACCGGACAGGCTTACATGCGGAGTTATCTCCTAGTTTTTCATTTCGTACTTGTTTTGATTTGATACATGAATGTTTTAGGTTTTGAGATATTTTTTTTATGTCTTTGCATTGGAGTGACTCTTTTACCTAAAAGCAAGACCCCTTTTTCTTGTGTTTGGTATTGTCATGACACTTTGTGTCCATTTTTATTTTGTTTAATGCATTTTAGTTCTCTCTATTGTTGACATGATTGTGTTGTGATGATACCTATGAGGTTAAGCCTCGTGTTTCCGTCTTGTCGGGGTGTGTTAGTATGAGTCTGTCCATCTATCAAGTAAGGGTCATCTAATGGTGGAACGGGTGATGAATGAAATAGGTAGTGGTTGGGATCTCTGACTCCTGAATCCTCAAAAGGTTTAGACTTAGAGTTCGTTATAGTAGCTAAGTAAGCATGTCTAACTGCCATATAAGGGTCATCAGTATATGGGCTGAATCAAATGAATATCATATAAACAAATATTAAACGCAACGGAACAAGCACCTATCAACGGATCCATAGAGTCATATGATCAATCAAAGATAAAACAAGAAAAGTAGTACCTTTGTAGCGTGATCGGTAGAATCAAATGGTGACCTTCACCTTACAAACGACTTTAACATGAAACCAATGACAATTGAGATCACCTCTATGATGAATCCAACACTACACTTCCATTAATTAACCAAATAGATGCTAGTCTTAACCTCGTAGCTTTGTAAAATACTTTGAAGGAAAAGATACAAAAGCTGGATCAAGAAAAAACAAAAACACACCTATGTATGTATTTATGTGTTGTGTTTTTATAGAGAGAAGAGAGGAGAGAATATCTCTAATTTGGTCAATCAAATCAAATTAAATTAATGTGATGATATCACCTAAATACATTGACCAAAAATAGTTTGATCTCCATCCATTTTCCTTCTCTATAGACCGGCCACCTATATGGGTGGTTTTGAGGGCTTTCCTAAAACTTTTTCAAGGTCCAATAAATATACACAAACCTAACTTTATTTATTAGAAGCTCAATATTGATCCCGAGTTACGTAGGTTATTTATATACCGTAAATACAATAAACACGATATATAAAATGGTACCTCAGTGTATATGTGTGTGACCCCATAGGCTCACATAGTATCTACACATAATTATTTATTAGGAAATGAAAGCCATACCTCCACACTTCCCCACTTGTGCACGACATAATAATCAAGTAATTATACAAGCAAAGTCATCATCTACAACACGCCAATAGCCCCTACAGAGACCATATGATGATAGTTTTCTTAAACAAACTCATTTAATTGGGTTATGGATTCAATCATCCTTATTGTTATAGATACACTATGAACATATAACAGATCAATGTCATTCTTATGTTTAACAATTCTGTTTCTCGATATAGACATTGAACTAGATTACCAAATCAATCAAGTATCATCTTAATTACATTTAGGTGTGGACACACATACATCTGTTCAAATCATCGAGGGGCCTAGTAGTATCTTTCTCCATAACCTATGGAGTAACAAATCCTATTTTGACTGCACGTGTCCGTTATGTGTTTCATATCCCTCCTGAAAATGGCCTTTATAGCAGCCTTCAACAGGTCAACGTTGAACCATATCAAAGATTGACATTCCACACACACAAAACCTACTTGCATCTCAAGTCTGAGGATGAGAGACATAACCACTTGCGAGATTCACTATTGACGCCGATCCATGTAGTGAATACTCGTAGGTTGGGTCAGTCCAATGTTCATCCAATGAACAACATATGAGTTTGGCGGTATCATCCTTTAATATTCATACTGTATGAATATAACCAAAACACTCACATTTGTCTTAATTCAATGATGCTCCCGTATCATTAACTGACAATGGACGATTTAGAATAAATAAATTATTCATGGATTTAAACATGCTAATATAGAACACAGTTGTATAAATGAAGACGATCATACCAGGTATATCAATTCATTGCTTAATACAACTGCTTAACGTTCCATTATCCAAATACTAAAAACATATATACATGAGACTACTAGAAGGTTGAAGTTCAATGTTCCTAGCATGATAAACATGTTTGGTACAAGACATTGACTTCTTAAAAGTACTAACTAAGTTGTCATCTGAGTAAACTTTGAGAATACTTGTTTCAAAACTCACAACCAGTGAAGGGTTTGAATAATACGATGATTGTCATTTTTAAAGTGCGTGTCAAGTGCTAATATAATACTACTAGTATACGCCACAATACAAGTAAATAGGTTTGTTGAAGCAAGCAAAACACCTATTTAAGACAATCTTCTTGACAACTTCACAAACTGTGAAGTATTCTTATTCTTTAATGAATAGTGCAACAATGCTTTCATTCAAGCAGATCTAGTCAGCAGTATTATCATTTATGATGAAATCCTGCTATGACTAGGGTTGAGAATCATCTCAATCAAAATAAGCATTAGTGTATAAACTCAACACTAATCTCTTTATTAAAAATCCATAAACAATGAACATGTCTTTAGTCCTTAAAAGGCCTTTTAGAATGTTCTTTCAATATTAGTCTAATGACTTTCACTTAGTTACTATGGTTATCAGTTCATCTTGCATTCATGCAAGTGTTACAATTAGCCTAATACATATCATGACATACATAATGAAACCTTTTAGCTAAACTAAACGTGTTCATGCCATACATGTGTTCCAACTCATCAGATTGAGATAGAACTTTGAGTCCTTACTCATGAATGTGACTCAATGATGTGTCATGTCGTGTTAGACTTATTAATAGTGTATGTTTATCCTAATAAACATTTGTTCTAAGGTTGTATGTTTTATTTCGTATATCTCTTGATAGAAACATTATTCTAAACTAAGGATTAAAATCTAGCTTAGGTGAAATATTATTTCCAATATGTTGACAACATATAAGATATAAGAAAGACAAACATAATGTTCCGACTAGCTTTAAGGTGTACTCAGAATTTCTCTTTGTTTCAATCAAAATCAAATTGTTGATTTAAACTTAAGATTCCAGCTCCTAGATGCATGCTCTAACCTACACTTGGATTTTATAGCTTGCATATTTTTTTAAAGATAACTTGGATTTATAAACCCTTTTGATTAACACAACGTCCTCGCAAAGGTAATCATTCAAGAAGGAGTTTAGACATCCAATTGCCATATTTCATATTCAGGAAATCAAGTATGGTAATTAATATCTTTATTCATTTAACGCTTGCAAGGAAAAGAAGCTTTAATCATAGTCAATTTCTTGAGTATAAGTAAAACCCTTATCACAAGGCTTATCACAAGGCGTGCGTTTAAATGTGTGTACATTTTTGTCCATATTAGTCTTCTCCTAGAAGAATCAATTTAACTTATTAGTCTTACCGATTGGTGAAAGATCAATCAAATTCCAAAATTGATTTTCTTTCATGGACTATATCTCAACATTTATTATGTCGTTAGCTAGTGCATTCAGAAGGTTGTGTAAGAAGAGACTTTCTCCAAAAACAGATGCTCCCACTTGCTTCGTGTAAGAGGAGACTTTCTCCAAATACGCAGCAAGTCGAGCAACAATAAAATTGTTCTCGTTTGGGATGTATAATGTACGCTGACAGTTCTTGACTCTAGTTTGCTAATAACACGCTTAACGTGATCTCAACAAATTCAGAACTTCAGTTAAGACTTAATGGGAGTCTTCCCATTCCATAACCTGATGGTGTCTTAGTTACCTTCTTGGTTGGAACCATATTGAGTAAACACGTGGCTTTACTCAATTTTGTTAACCTTGATAAGATTAGAGGTAGGGTAGTTAAAGTTATCAAAAATCAAACAATATCAACAGAGTTTGATTTTACACATCAGACATACCATAGCGATGTGGTATTCTATGAGTAATGGGATTATGAGACAGTATCATAATTCCAAAATGCCAACATGGACATTTTAAGATATATTTTCATTTATAGCAAAATATCAGTGGTTACTTAATTCATTAGGTCCCATAAGTTTTTTGATGTATAAACATCACTAACATCCATTTAAAACGATAATCTCAAAAGATGGACTTAAGTTTATGAAGACAAAAGTTGATTTATAATTAGATAAAACACAGAATCCCATCTTCACTTGATATCCGCACGGCTCCCCTTCAGTCTTCATACCTAGGACCTTGAGATTACAGTAAAGTCAACACAAAGGTGAGTGAATATCATAGGTTTGTTGGGTAAATTGGTGGACACAAGATCGATGTAATAATAGACTCTAAAACAATTTAGTAGTCCAAAAAACGTGTTCTTATTGCACTAGCTCATGAACCGAACCTTCAACTAGTTTGTGCCCAAAGGTATAGGATGTCTTGCCAACAACCTAAAGTATTTCTCAATGTTAAATGCACCATGGTAAATACTTACGTGACCAGAAATTCCAGGTGGGGATTGTCTGAGTCCGGGATAGATTATCCACAACACTCAGCGTCACTACAATAGCAATTGACAGTTCATGATACTTATAGTAGGGACTTATTTGGCAATGGTGGTAACTTAGGCAATTTTTTCAGGCAGTATTCTGATAGCATACAGTTTTAAAACACTTAGAAAAACACTTGTGTTCCACTTTGTAAAAACAAGCAAGTAATCACCGTAGAGTTTGTTAAAAACAATTAAGTAGTAAAAAGGGGGTATGAACTCACCTGGAGTATGATAGTCCAATTAATCACAGATAAAATGTCACGCAAAACAGTGTTTGCGATGCAACCTTTTTCAATTAAGGTCGTATAAGTCCAAGTACTTCAATTATAACATTGAAGAATAATCTTATAGTGTTACATCGTACTATCGTTCGGGCTATCATAATTAAAGAGGTCATGACATGACGTTCGAGGAGTTAGGACACTTTAAATCGTAAATCCAAACACATCGTCGCTAGCCATCGAAAGAGGCTCATTTTTGAACTCCCTAGTAGTATTGCACTTTGATAACCACTCAATATTCTATATAGCATAATCATCCGGACGAATCGTTTTGTGAGTATATAATATTTATAAAGTTGAAATACGTTTTATATAATTATACTTTTCGTATAAAAATGAACCTAATTTGGTCGTTTTAGCCCGTTGCTCGCGTTTCTTACGTCCTGTCTTCGTAGTAAGACGAGCGATCAAATTACTACATTTTCAAGTTTTTAAGATTCTGCGAATGAATAGTAAATACCTGTTCACTAGACAGATCATTTGTCGTTTTAATTAGCGTAAACTCGTAATCGCGAATAACTATTGTTTATAGATCGGGTTTTTACGGTTTTATTATCAATATGGGAATCGTCCATGAGGGTTATCTTATTATTATTATTATTATATCAAACTTTCTGTATGAAATTCGGATCTTAGACAACCCCCTAAGATATTTATATGTTTAATTTATAAAATCACCTTGTTTTTTTATGTCTTATTAACTTAGTAGTTTACTATAAAAACTCTTTAAAAACACATTTGACACTTGGGTACTTATAATTTAAGTCCAATATCATCCCTAGTGTTGTAAATTCATTGTAACAAGTTTAACTTTTACTTTCATTATTGTTCAGCATGTGAAGAATTAAGAAACCCTTATTAAAACCCTTAATTGAACATCAACATGTTAATACTTAATCACATAGGTTAACGTACTTTTATTTTTACTTTTCATGGTTCTTATAGGACCATTATGACATAAAGAATAAGTGTATAAATTGATAAACTCAAATAAAAACCATATGTGACACATTAAAAGTCATTAGTGGTGATTTTGCCAGTGTAATATAACATATATCACATACATATACAACAAGTAAATGTCAGAAGGATTTTAGAAAGACTTAGTGATGATGTATTAGGATTCGTAAAATGAATGCTAAACCCGTGTTTAGACTTGAAAATCCAAGCTTTCTAGCTTATAACCCTTAGATTAGGTTTCCAAAACTCTAATCTTTACTCTTTTTCTTAATATTGCAAATGAGTGATCCAAAGACTTGAATTTGAACTTAATAATCTTGGATTGATGTATTAAGGGTTGGTATAATCTTAGAAAATTCAAAGTGTGGATTAGTTTGGCCTAGGGGTTTTATGCGTGGGTTTTTTGTAAAACAAGGGAGGAAGACAATGAAATTTTGCATGTAAGGATATACAGTAAAAAAAAAATAAATGTTAACTAACTGCGAATGCATGGGCTTATTATGAGTAAAAAATATCTAGCTAACTTAACCTGGTTAACTTTCTAACCTAGGTTAAGTTTAACATAAACAGTTGATTAAAGGTTGGAAGGATTTTTATTAAATTTCTTAGATATTATTTACAAGTTGTAATTCTTTGTGTTTTCTATCCTAATATTTTGCATGAATAAGGCGATTATATATATGATGTTATATTTATTTTTTGAGTATGTGTATAATCGTGGGTATTCGTTTAGGCGTTAGTTAGGATTTAGAACTTCCTGGGGAATGCCTCTAAACGCCTTTTATCGTGAAAGTAAGCATTTTACGTAGCCAAATAAAAATAAGATTGAACAAAAGTTTTAATTATCTATAATAATCATAAATCCACTTGCTTGATGTAAAACATTTAATTGTTTAATGCGTTTACTTTGTCATGACTTATTTTCAGTCTACGCTGGGGATTTAGCTTAACAATTAAAATTTTTAAAATGAAACGCGACGAGAAAAAAAAATAGTGAAAATAAATATGTATTGTATTGTCCTGAGAAATCGGGATGTTACCGTCCTTCCAGTATATAAATGAGCCTTGTCTAAGGCTCAAGTTGCGACATTTGACGAAGGTACGTGGTTCGGAGGAAAAGATGCGGGATATTTTATCGGAATTGGTCTGCTCGTTCCCAGAGGTTGTGATATCAGCTCCTTGCCTGAGAGTCCAACGACTTTGACTAAGGAATTCTTCTTCGCTTTGCTTATATCACATCTTCGTTCCACGATCTCAAGAGGTTTTCTAACAACAACGAAGATTTTCATCAATATCGATCTCATCCACAAGGCACTGAACTTCTGGACTCGCCAAACATTTCTTGAGTTTTGACAATGAAAAACGTGATTTTCTGTGTGAACACACAACTTAGTCTGGGGTAACTCTTCAGCCGATAAGCCACGGTCCATACACGCTCGATGATTTCAAATGGGTCCGACATATCGTTGGTGTGTCTAGTTTTCCTTTTTTACCAAATCCGTTCCACTCCCTTCCATGGAGATACCTTCAGTAACACTCGGTCTCCAACTTCGAATTCAAGAGGCTTACGCCTCTTATCAGCATAGCTTTTCTGGCGACTTCTTGCCGTTTTCAACCTTTCCTTAATTTGAAAAATCTTTTCTGTCGTTTCTTGCACATTTTGGTCCATTAAGTGACTTTCTCCAAACTTCAGGTCCATATTACGGGGGATCTACATTTCCGCCCGTACAGAGCCTCAAATGGTGCACACTTAATGCTTGTGTGGTAACTGTTATTATAAGAAAACTCAACCAATGGAAGATGAGTATCCCAACTGCCACCAAAATCCATAACACAAGCTCGAAGCATTATCCTCCTCGCGTGTTGAATAGTATGCTCCCTCTCGGACGTCGGTCTGAGGGTGGTAAGCTTGTAACTTCATGTCTAGTTTGTTGTGTACCCAATGTCTTCCTTGAAGAAGCTTGCTTAAGTGTGACTGTCGAATCGACCATCAACGGCGGAAATGATTGACACCGGCAACCATGTCTAGCGACATCATCAGTTGACATAAATCGTTCCAGCTTCTCGGTTTTGTAGTCCTCACGAATAGGTAGGAAATGAGCCGACTTGGTCAGTCTATCCACAAATGACCCAAATCGTATCATACCTACTGCTGCTTTTAGGCAACTTTGTGATAAAGTCCATTGCTAACTTTTCCATTTCCATTCAGGATTTCTGGTTGTGAAGCAAGTCTGAGGGTTTTGGTGTTCGGCTTTAATCTTTAGAGATCGGTAGACTTCTGCTAACGTACTCAGCAATGTCTCTCTTCATACCAGGCCACAATACAGTCTCTAGCTCATAGTACATATTATCTGTTCCGGATGTACTGAATATCTAGATGTAAGAGCTTTATCCATGATTAATTTTCATTTACGTCTCAAGTGATGGAATCCAAATACGATCAAAGAAGTAAATTTCACCATCATCTCGTTGCTCAAAGTGTCTTTCTAATCCTCTTAGCCATTCAGCTAGGGCTTTGAGATCCTTGGAAGCTTCGCTCTGTGCTTCCAAAATCTTAGTTTAAAGTCAGAATGAATAGTAATACTCTCATAGCACGGTTCTCGTCTCGGGCTTGAGTCTTTCTTTTCGCTCAAGGCATATGCACCACATTTGCCTTGCCTGGAGTGGTATGTGATCTCGCATTCATAATTCACTAAGAAGCTGCGATCCACGCATTTGGCCTGCATATTCAACTCTTTCTGATCGAATATGTACTAGAGACTCTTGTGGTCAGTGTAGATGACACTTTTACGTACATAATGATAAAGTCTAGATGTTAAGGAGGAAAACCCAAACCCCCCACCGCACCCATTCTAGGGTGTGGGTGGTATAATTATGTCTTTGGTATCTTCAACTGTCTTGACCGCATATTGCATTTCATTTGCCTGCTGCATCAGTACAGCACCCAAAACTTGTTTTGAGCATCACAATTAGACAATAAGTCATCGGGTCCATCGGGGAGTGCTAACACAGGAGCATTGCATAATTTCTCCTTCAGAATTTGGAAAGCTTCCTCTTGCTTATCGCCCCACACATATGCCTTATTCTTTTGAGTCAACAGGGTGAGGGGCTTTGCGATCTTGGAGAAATTTTCGATAAAACATTCTGGGTAGTAAGCCTGTAATCCTAGATATGAACGGATTTCTATGGGTGACTCAGGGGTTTCCAGTTCTTGACTGACTAAACCTTGCTAGGATCCACGTGGATACACGTCTGGTGATCACATGTCATAGGGAATGAACTTTCCTTCATCCAAAATTCGCACTTTGAAAATTTGGCGGCTTCGATACAACATCTTCCGTCTTGAGAAGTCTAGAATTGTCTTCAGGTGTACTTCGTGCTCTCCTTTGACTTGGGAGTAGATTTAAATGTGTCTCAATGAATCAATTACGTATTTTTCCAAATAGGCTTGCAGACGCGGTATTAAGTCCATAAATATTGCTGGTTAGTTTGTCATCCCAAATGGAATGACTGTGAACTCAAAGTGCCCATATGGGTTCTAAAAGCGGTATCTCGGTATATTTCTCTCTCGGACTCTCAAACTGATGTATCCGGAAACGAAGATCTATCTTGGAGAAGCAACACGCACTTGTAGTTGATCAAAAAAGTCATATATTTCTGGGAGAGGGTAACGGTTCTTATAGTAACTTGTTTAGTTCCTGAAGTCAATACACCATTCTCGTTCGAACCGTCCTTCTTTTGACAAAAGAGCACAGGTGCTCCCATGGGGAGTGACTTGTCGAATTAAAACCTTCTCTTGAAGTTCTTTGAGCTGGTTCGACAATTCTACATTTCTATGAAGCGGGCTACACCGGGTATGGTGGATCTAACAACTGGTGATGCGCTGGGTATCAGATCGATGCGAAATTTATCCTCTCGCACATGAGGGTAAACCACAGATCATATTGGAAATACTTCGGGGAAATCTCGGGACAATTGCGGATGTATCAGCTTTTTCTCATCAGCCTTGATACATGCAAGTGATCAAGATCTTTTCCGGCCTCTCGCCTTGAACTTCAGGAATGGCCATTCGGAAGAGGTATATGACATTTCTATAACAATCGTTGAGAGTCAGGTAGTATGCAACCAATTCCATTCCAATGATAACATCAAATTCCTAGTTGGGTTGGCACAAGTCTATTTGAAGACGTAATTTAAATAAAACTAAAGGTACAACTGATATAAATGGTATTGGTGCTAATCAACTTTTTCGTCTGCCTAATTCGATTTATAATTATGTTCAAAGCGGTTGGGGGCTAAATATCAATAAAAGGCGTAAATGCATAAGTTACAAAAACTCTTCTCAGAAAGAATCAAAGGAGAATACGCGTAGTGATCATTAAGGAGAAACGTACCCCTGTGACCACATTCAGGATTTGCTGCGGATTTTCAACCACCACTAAGCTCTAGCACGGCTCCATCATTCTGCTGGTTCCTTGCTTTTGGGACACTTGTCCTTATAGTGTCCTTTCTCACCCACCCGAAGCATGTCATATTTTGCAGGATTGTTATATACTGCACCTTGAACCCGAATCTACATTCCTTCTCTTTGGTTGACCCATTTTTTGACATTTCTGGCACCTTTGAGAACACGTTCCATGTGATGTAAGTATGATCGATTGCACTTGGTAAATTTCCAGCATAAATCTTTCTTCCAGCTGGGGCTGCAGATTGGTCCCTGACAGGTTCCTTGTCTCCTGTTATGTTGCTAGGGGATAATTGTTGTTTGGTTGCGGTTATGGTTGTTGTTTGTGGTTATTGTTGTTGTTTTGGTTATTGTTATTGAGTGTGCCTTTGGTTGTCTTCCCTATTTCCTTTTTATTACTTTCCTAATTCTAAGCAGCCTTTACCTGAACTGATCTGCTTGACAGTGCTTCGGGCATGTTGATTGTCCTCATGTAGGTCGCAGGTTTAGAAGAAACTCTATTTCCTTTGATTTCCTTCAGGAAACCCCACGAATGTACTTTCCAATCTTCTTGCTTTATGGGCATCAAATTCTGGGGGGACACATCAGAACTAGTTTCATGGAAGCGATGCTGAAGCCTCGATTCATTACCTTTCAGAGTTAGAGTCCAGAGCTCTTGCTCCATCTTTTCGATTTCGGTTGCTGGGCAGTATTCAGTCGTCATCATAGCTTTCACGTTGCTCCAGGGGATCTGATTAGCATTAGCAAGTCCCAAAGTTCTGACATTTCGATTTCTCCAGGTTGGCGACCTCGAACGTGAATAGCAAAACTTTCACTTTGTCATCTCACGAAATTTGCAAATTCAAACACTTGGCTCTTTCTTTTGAACCAACGTTTCAGTCCCGGACTACGATTCAGTACCTTGAAAGAGTGAGGCTTGCAGTCATTAATATGTCTTCTACGCACATCCCTGTATCTCTGGGCACAAACAGTCCCTCCAGTATTTGTTGATCCAGATCCACCATGTATTGTTTGAGTCAGCTCTAGTCTTTTCATATTTTTCATGGCTTTTGCCACACGCCTTTCCACTAATTTCCTAACGGATTTCTTCTTAATCTCTGGGCGGCATGATTCTGGAATAATTACGTGTATAATTCGTTAAGTATTTGTAAAGGTCTGCAGAGTTTGGGATATGATAATGATGGGAAAAGGAAAATAGAAGATTGATGTAAATAATCATTGAATTACTAGGGTTATAATTGACTGATAGGGATAGATATTGGATTTATGTCAAAAGAGTAGAGTAAGAGATCGAATTAAACCAAGTAGTATATATATATAAGGTTATATTAATGAATATTGATTAATCATAAAAGCAAGTAAGGATCGGGGAATACCTTGGCCGCGTCGTGGATATCGGCAGCGGAATGGTAACATTGGGGTGCTACTTCAGGGCACAAAACACAAGTCACGGAAAACGACCTCAAAAGAGACGTTTAGAATATTTTTCACATTTGATATATTAAAATCAGAGTTTACAAAGGATCCCATTTATAATGTATTAGAAAACATTGTAAAAATGTTTATTTAGTGGTACTCAAGTTATTAAGCGTTCAAAAATATATCCGCGCGACTCGAATGCTCCCAATGCTCCACTAGCAAATAATAACCTGAGAAAAACATGCAAAAACGGTCAACATAAAGTTGGTGAATTCATAGGTTTAAGTAAAAGCAGTGTTGAAATAATTTAAGAAATGTCTTTGTAAGAAAAGTAGCGTTACAGTATTTCAAAGTGTTATTTCCGAAATCCAAGTAGTGATTCAGTAAATCAAGTAATGTTTAGTAGTGGACCACAAGATCGAAGTAATGGTGGACTAAGTACGTATTCCGAAGTCCAAAACAAGTAATAGCAGACTATGTACGTATTCCATAGTCCAAAATAGGTAAGGTAGACAAGAGAAACACATTCATCATGTCCAACACTTTGTATTATTGCACTAAGCTCATGACCCCGAAGCCTTAACTAGTTTGTGCCCCAAATGTATAGGATGCTTGCCAACAACCTAAAAGTATTCTCAATGTTAAATGCACCATGGTCAACTTGTGACCAGAAATTCCAGGTGGGGATTGTCAGTCCCGATAGATCTATCCACAACACTCGCGCTCACTACAATAGCAATTGACGGTTCATGATATAGTAGGGACTTAATTGGCAATAGTGGTAACTTAGGCAATAATATTCAGGCAGTAATCTGGATAGCATACAGTTTAAAACAAAACACTTGTGTCCGTAGTAAAACAATCATGTAATTCCACCCCGTAGAGTTTATAAAACAAGGAGATAGAAATGGGGGCTATGAACTCACAAAGTATTGAAAGGTAATTGTACTGTAGTAAAATATACAAGTTTGTAAACGAGCATGTATTCCCCTCGCGGGTTTATAAAACATTGAAAAGATTGAAATGCGAGACTATGAACTCACAAAGTATTGAAAGGTAATTGTATTGTAATAAAATATACAAGTTTGTAAACGAGCATGTATTCTCCCCCAAAACAGTTTAAAACAAGTAAAATAGGGGCTATGAAACTCACCTTGAGTGAATGGAAATCAACAAGTATTCAAAATAGAAAATGCGTCACGAAGGAATCCGAAGGCAACCTAATCCAATATAGGTCGTATAAGTACTAAACACTTTGATTATTTATAGGTCGTATAGCTCATCATACTATCGTTCGGGCTATCATAATTAAGAGGTCGTGTAGTGAACGTATGAGGAGCTAGGACACTTTAAATCGTAAATCCAACAACTCGTCGATACGCCACCCCGAAGAGGCCTCATTATGAAACTCCCTAGTAATATAGTACTTTGATAACTAATACAACGTATGATTCTATATAGCTACATCACCGTCTACTCGTGTTTGCGAAATAATATTTAAATTGCATTTGCTAAA
Organism: Tanacetum coccineum; assembly: GCA_026074375.1. Lineage (NCBI taxonomy): Eukaryota > Viridiplantae > Streptophyta > Magnoliopsida > Asterales > Asteraceae > Tanacetum > Tanacetum coccineum. The sequence continues at coordinate 23,662 of BQNB010075346.1, forward strand.
TATTATTCGTGTATTTGAACTCGTATAATCGAATATATAATTCAATTGTCTTTGTAAAATAATATTTATAAAGTTTAAGACATGTATAAATATTATATAAATGATTCTAAAATGTTTCGCAAAAATTTATTTTAAAAACGAACCAACACTATTCACCTCAGGAAATAGTGCACAAGTTAGAAAATAATGCGTAACTTTCTCGTTTTAAGCCCGTTTCTTACGTTTCTTATGCCCACATTTTCGTATTAAGTCGAGTTATCAAAATATAACATTTTTAAAATTTTAGTTTTTCTGATGAATAGTGATTTTTACTGTTCATAACAGATATATACTTATTTTTATAGTTTTTGTTATCGTAAACTCGTAAACGTCGTATTTTATTCGTTATAGCTCCGTTTTTAACGATTCTTTCGAGTACGATCTCGTAATTAAAAGTTATATCATATTTTTGATGTTTTAAAAATATCACTTTCTGTAATGAATAGTAAATTTTATAAAAATAGTTTTATAAAAGTATTTCTCGTCGTAAACTCGTAACTAACGTATCTTTTTCGTTATAAATCGGTTTTTCGAGTTTCTTATCATTTTGGAATCGTCATGAGGCGTATTATTTTTATGTAATGTCAAACCTACTGTATGAAGTCGAAATCAAATCACCCTTTTATTATCCAAGTGTGTTCATTTATAAAGAGTTTGTTTTATTAACTTTATAAACCCAAATTTATACAAAATCATGTTTATACTTAAACAACATGTCAACATATTTATTAATCCATTTTTCCATGATATATATAACAATATGACATAAGAAAAGTGTGTAAATTCATAAACATAAGTGATAATTCGTTTTACATATTAAAAATCCTAAGTGGTGATATAGTTATATAAAACATGTAAACATATAAAAATGATGAAAGTAAAGACATGAAGGTTTTTAGATAACCTTATTATGATGTAAGATGATGAACCAAAGTATCTAAACCCTTGTTTAGATATAAAACCCTAGCTTTCCATTTTAAAACCCTAGTTTCACTTTTCTTGATTAATACTTGAAAAAGGTTAGCCAATGCTTGGAAATACCTTAGAATATCTTAGGATGAATGTGTATAGAAGTGTATGGGTTGTATAAAAATTGCTATGGGTAGTGTATAAAAGAGAGAAAGAAATGAACATTTTCAAGTATAGAGTATTGAAAATTTTACTCATGGCATGCATGCTATTTTATAGTAAAAAAATTATCTCCTCTAAAGTTAACCATGGTTACTTTCTACCCTATGGTTAATGTTATTTAACAAGTTGATAATGGTGTAGAGATTTTTATTAAATATTCTAGATATTATTTACAAAGTGAAAGTCTTGGTCTCACCTTGTAATTTCGGCATATATATAAGATGTATTTTGATTATTTTGAGTATTGGGTACTATTCTGTGGGTATTCGTTTAGGCGTAGTTGGTTTAGAACTTCCGGGTATGCCTTAAACGCTTTTATCGTGAAAGTAAGATTTTACGTAACCAATTAAAAATAAGATGAACAAAGTTATTAATTATCCTCATAATATATATAAACACTTGCTTGATGTAAATTTAATTGTTTAATGCCGTTTACATTGTGATGATCATTTTCAGTCTACGCGATTTAGGTTAACGATTAAAATTAAAGTGAACGCGTACGAGAAAAAATAAATAGTGAAATTAATTTAGTATTGTAAATGACTTGAAAATCGGAATAGTTACATAGGGAGAACACGAGGACGACGTTGTAGTCGACTACAACAAAAGTCAGCGCGGAATGTGAAACTTTCTACTTGGACGAAAGACATTCCTCAGCAATACCAATGGATAAAGCAACAGTTCGAGGTAGCTAGCTCGAGGGTCATCGAGTAGGAGCAAGCTCGGGAAGAGTTAGTTTTTCCACAAGATAAAAGATAAGTTAATGTGACCACCTAGATCGTGCTAGGCCATGCATGATCGAGGCATAAAAAATCACCATGAATGAGAAATCTTCTAGTGTCTTCAAGTTTTTCAGGTAACTTTTTGAGGAGGACAGCTGAGCAATTCTCATTCAAGGGAGTATTAGCCAGTTCAAGAAGTTTCTCCTTATTAGTAAGAGATATTTAAGCATCTTAGGAAATTTTCAGCTAAGAGCTAAAGCTCAAAAAAATGATAATGAAATAAATTCTTCTTAAACATTTTTAAGAAATGTGAATTTGACTATCGTTATGTTTGATAGACTTTTCCTTATTCAACCTCGATTGTATCGGAATTGGAGTTGATGAGGATTCAATGCTCAGGATTCTTAGAAGTTGGAAAAAAGAGGAATCTCTAGAATCTAACAAAAATAGAAGCAGGTTTGAGGAACTCAGAAGTATCGAGAGACGGTGGACTATCGGAGGTGGGCCTTTGTGGTACGTTCGTAAGTACCTCGTCTGTAGTGAATTTGGAATCACGTTTCACCTCCTTAGAAGAAGCAGAATACAGGAGGAGGAGGAACGAAGGTCCGCTAAAAAAACAATACCATCCGTGTGGTAATTGATTTGATCTCCTCTTCGCGGGTTAGGTAATCGTTGTTGCTAGGAACGCACCTGCGGTCTCTCTTAAGAGGCTTAGTCAGTTACCAATTGAGTTTGCTACATATTGTTTTGTGCATCTTGGTTCCTCTTCTTTGGAGTTTTGTTTTGGATAAACTATTGCCTCAATAGATATGTGTAGTTGATTGATCTTGAGGTTGGTTTAGCAAATTGTAATGATTATGATTATAACCCTGATGATTATTATTTCCTTGATTATTATTCTTGTTTTAATTATGGCCTTGATGTAATTCTGGCCTCTATTGTGATTTTACCCTTGGTTTTGATTATTTTGTTTTGGTTTGTTCTGGGTATTCCTGTTTTGATCATTTGAAAATTTCCTGTTATATCTTGTTTGTTATTTTGATTCTGGTTTATTCCCTTGATTAAATCCGGGTGGTCCATGATAGTAATCAGAACGAATGTGCTGGAATTAAGCACACATATCATCTCGACTCATACGTTGAAAATCTAATGTATACCATAACTCTTGACTCATCGTTGAACATATAATGTATATCTATAACATTCTCGGGAATCATCCGTTGAACATTATGTATAAACCATAGCATCTCGACTCAATCCGTTTGAACATCTAATGTATAAACCATAGCATCTCGATCATCGTTGAACATCTAATGTATAACCATTGCATCTCGACTCATCGTTGAACATAAAAACTAATGTATAACCATTGCATTCTCGATCATCCGTTGAACATTAATGTATAAGGATAGCATCTGAATCATTCGTTGAAACATCTAATGGTATAACATAGCATCTCGACTTATCGTGAACATCTAATGTATAAACATAGCATCTCGGCATCGTTGAACATTAATGTCTACCATAACATATCACTATTTCGTGATACATATATATGTTTAACCTTACGAATCTCGATCATCCGGTGAACATCTACTGTATAAGCATAGCAATATCGACTATCCTTGATACAGCTAATGTACAAAGGATAGCATCTTGGACTCATCAGTTTGAACATCTAATGTATATTCATAGCATCTCCGAATCAATCGTTGAACATCTTAATGTTATACCATAGCTTCTCGACTCATCCGTTTAACATCTATTGTATAAAATTAGCATCTCGGACTTATCGTTGAACTTTAATGTACAAAGCGATAAAAATCTCAGATCATCCGTTGAACATCTAATGTATTACCATAGCATCTTGGACTTATCCGCTGAAATCTAATGTATAAGGACCATATCATTTTGGATCCTCCGTAGAAAAAAAAAAAAAAAAACAAAAAAAATTCCTAAAAATAGTTACCTTAGCCTCTCGACTCATCCGTTGAACATATAATGTATAACCATAGCATATCGACTCATCCGTTGAACATCTAATGTATAACCATAGCATCTCGACTCATCCGTTGAACATCTAATGTATAACCATAGCATATTGACTCATCCGTTGACTCTAATGTATAACCATAACATCTCGACTTATCCGTTGAACATCTAATGTACAACGATAACATATCGACTCATCCGTTGAACATCTAATGTATAACCAGAATGTTTTATAAAAAAATATTTATATAAATAATAATTATATATTTTATAAAACATATAATTATTGTTTATACATATTATTTATATAATTTTTATTTATAAAATATATAACTATATACAAAATAAAAATAAAGTATTTAGCAAAAACACAATCCCCGGTGAACGAACTGACAATCCCTACCGACCGGACCGGAAAGAATCGAGAAACCAGAATGTTTTTAAAAAAATAATTATATAAATAATAATTATATATTTTATAAAATAAATAATTATTGTTTATAATTATTATTTATAAAATATATAACTATAAAAAAAATTTAGGAAAAAAACAATCGCCGGTGACATGTCGTCGGGGATTCCTGTGGTTACGTGGTGTCAAAATTTTCATTGTCCGCAATTAGCAAGCGGAATACTTTACACTTCCCCGCGTCATATCGTGGGGTGTAAGTACAAAAAGAGATCTGGTCTAAAGACTTGGATAAAAAACGTAATCAAATAAACCCAACATTACCACCACGATTATTGTGTGAGACCACCTATCCACCACCGTATGACATCACCATAACCACCACATAACCCACCGCCACCACCGTGCTACTCACCACTCACCGTATAACCCTCTACCACTCACCACTGCCACTCACCACCGCCACTCACACTCACACACGAATTGAACCATCCCCCTCATCTAAACATAATTCTTTCCTTAACCCTCCAAATTATAATTCTATATCTTCTTTTTTAACCATCTAAACAAGTTTGATTATTGGTGGTGGTGGATTTTTGATTTTGGTTAATAAAGGTTTGGTTGTATTTTAATTTTTTTATTAATTATAACAAGTTAAGGTATAATAAGGTATAATAAGGTATAATAAGTTGTTAATTATTAACTTTGTTAAAAAAAATTGGCAGTCAACAGTAGCCGAGACCGAGGGGGCGAGACCAAGCCGACAACGAGCCGAGTCCACAGCCGAATGTATGTTCTAAGTTTATTTTATCCTTTTTGTATCCCCGGGGACATGTCGTCGGGGAACGTTTATTGTGATTGCTTTGTGTTATATAAGCCCCGTTTATATAAGGAGCTAATGTCAATGGATGTCAGTAGTTATATATAATTATAGCGTCTTGTGTTATAGTTTTAGGTTGTTGTTAAAAGTTGTTTTTCCGGTCTTCTTGAGTAGTGTAGTGTGGCAAGTATTTTTTGATAGGTCTATGACCGTTCCATTCCTGCATTGCTTCTTGCGTAACTCGATAAATTTACAACCTTTTGATAGGTTTTGATGCAAGTGTCATATGTTGTTGACACAAGCTGTCTGTTGAAATTCAGATTTGGTTTGTAACTTAAAATTTTTGATGAATTTCGTTTCCTTATAACTTGAAATCTCTGGTGAAGTAGAGTCGGTTGTCTATTTGAGTATAAACCAAGGGTGTTGTTATAAGTTATATACTCATGGTTCTGGTCAATTTTTCTTGTACTTAGAGAACTGAAGTGGATTCATATTTGCATTTGTCACTGGTCCTCTATATTCAATCTCTTATTTAAAGTGTGTACTCTTTATATATCCGTAACAAAATTATTCAAGTGGGCTGCTTTGCGAGTCTTACCCCAAATGTTTCCATGAATAAGAATTAAGCTAACTTCTTTGACATGCAACTGGTTTGAAGTTCATGGTAATCTTGTAAGCAAGTATTAGCTATTCAAATGTCACCAAAAAATTAATCCTGATGTAGTTGTCATATACCATAGTGGTACCCTTTTATCTGTGTTATGAATCTACATTCAAAAATTTTGTTTGCAAGTCAGTATATGGTTCGAGTGAGGCAGTGTACTATCATATAAGTGCATTGTGCACATTGGAGTTAGCTAGTTGATCTTATGGTGTAACATGTTTTGAAAGGTACCTTTGAAACAGCTAGAAAAAGGAACGTCAAACAATACTAATAATTCAATATGTTTAGTACCCAATTTGCAGCTTGTAACACATTGTACCTGCGTTTTACGTACAAAATATTATAGAGGTACTTTATTGCGACAAGTGGAATATTAATTAGACTGGAATGGTATATTCTAGATAGTCATTAAAATTTTGATGTTAGGATGATATTCTTAAAACTAGAGTGTTTTCAAGCTGTTTTGTGATAATGTTTAAAAAGCTAAAAACCAAAAACCCATAGTTTTCTTTTAATTTACTAGTATGCTAATCAAACAGTTCAATAAAGGTTTTAAGAAGATTTTGTTGTGGTATGAAAGTTTGCTTTTATAAGCAAAGGGGTGTTTGATTTTTGCATTTTTGGCCTGCAATTTAGCAGCAAAGGCTGCCATAAATAGGGGGTGTTTGTTTTCCACTGTGACTTCACACTCCATGATATAGGAGCTCGGGTGAATTTGCCATCAGGGGTGTTTGTTTTTCGGCTTATTTTTGGCCTCCAATTCAGCAGCAAGGCTGCAAAATGACCCCCCTGAGCTGTTTGAATGCAACGCCCCATTTGACCCGTTTGAATAAAATGAACCATCTGATATGTTTAGAAATAACTTTACAATTCGAAGTAGATATATGAATCCATCAGATGGGTTAGATATACCATCTGATATGTTTAGGATCCGGGTTTTATGTATTTTTTTTACCCGCTGTTAACAAATATAACAGTTTGCTTGTATATCTGTTTACCCGCTGTTATGTGTGCATGCTTATATTATTTTGTTCATGAATTTCTATATGTTATCCTAATTGTACTTGTACAAATGTCAGCAGATGTTGCACAAGGCCACGGCGGTGATGATCGTTCCCCTTCACACCAGGTACCCACCGGTTGTGGGGGTTGCTTAGGTAATCGAGGTAAAAATTTCTGGATTATTGTAATACAAGCATAAACTTGATACATTGAATTTGCTTGCCTTGAATTTTTATGACTTTATCACTCACTTGATTTTGCAAGTAAGGGCACCCGAAAACCCAATTTGGGTGGCAGGAAAGCGGGCAGACTGCATACCCGCCAGGAGACCCGGAACCTCGAGTTAAAGAAGATCATGAATCTACATGGCCCCGTCCTGATCCGGTTTGAGTGGAACGATAGAGAGACCCTGATGCCTCTCGGTGACCGTGCGGCTCATTGGGCTAACTACCTCGGGGAGCTCGTTAGGGAGTTGCCGATGCACTACCCTTCTTGGAGCCAGGTCCCGGTGGCGCGGAAGGCGGGGGTCCTGGAAAAGATTGGGGTCAATTATTTCATTATCCTTTTATGTTTATTTCATTATCGTGTTCATTTATTTAATTATGTGTATTTATCTAAATTTGTTTATTTATTTATATCATATAAATAAATAAATGAATTTAGATAAATATATAAATTATATCTCTAACTCTGTCTTTGTTGTATATGATTGCAAACCCAGTTTGACTTGAAGCCTCACATGGAATCCGAGCGTTGGCAAAAAATCTATACGGGCATCAAGCAACATTTGCAAAAGATCTACAATGGCAACAAGTCTGCTCTCAAGGCACAACATTGGGTTCAAAACCCCAAGACCTGGACTTACGACGTGGAGAGCATCAAACGCGGACGTCCCGCGAACATTTCCGCGGCAGATTGAGATGCGCATATTGCCTTTTAGAATGATCCCAAAGAGCACGGTCGTATGCCGGCAGGGATCCCGGTCACTTGCTGCCCTTCGATATCAGATGAAATAAACATTATAATTATTATACATATATATATATATATATATATA